>ML792934.1:128867-155846 GCA_009831015.1 Picea engelmannii
ATCTTAACTCTTATCTATCTTCATTAAAGAAGGATCAAATATATATATATATATATATATATATATATATATATATATATAAAGTGCTAAATCCATCTTAACTCTTATCTATCTTCATTAAAGAAGGATCAAATCCTTTAAAATATAAAACATTTTTAAAGTATGAAACTTGAAAAAAGATTTACACATTAAAAAATTCAATCCCTTAAGTTAAAATAAATCTACAAGGATTACTAGAATAAATGACTAATCTTTTGTACTCATACATAACTTCCAGAACAATAAAAAATTATCTTTCATGTAAAAAATACATACCTTTTCTTAAAAAACGGACAAGTATCTCCTATAACAAAATCTACTTTTCAAATCACTAGTGTAATCACCATCACTTAAACAAAATTTCAAAATTAAATACAGACAAAAAAACGTAAAACAATTAGAATACGACCTAATCATCACGGTTGGATGACCCAAGGCTTCAAATTTTGTCACGACTGAGTTGTCTTTGAACTATCTTGCACCATTTTTATTCCGCTGTCTTTATCCTTGGAATGAAAAAGGCCACCTAATAATGGTTGACTATGTTTTCACGCAAGGGATGCCAAATTAAAGCCGGATTTGCAATTATCTGAAAAACTGAAGCGAGAGGGATAATGGAGAAAAAATTAGAGGCAACCGAGCAAAAGATTTTGTTTCTTAACAGCATACAAATTTGATTTTTTTAACGGAAAATGAATTAATTGTGATATTTAGAAAATGTGTGTTAATTGTGTTTAGTTCCAATGGAACATGTAACTTTATTTTAACTAATAACATTGCTTTAAATCTTTTAAAATATTCTTTTAACTAATAAGATTGCTTTAAATCTTTAAAAAAAAAAAAACCTTGATATTATACTCGACGTGAGAAAAAATAAGAATTTTATGTATATATATATACCACTCGTCTAAATTAGTAAAGAGGATTGGGGTGGACGGAGACTATGGAACCCTAGCCACCACCAATTGTTTTCTCATGAGAATGGTCTTGGAACAACTATGACAATTTGTGTTATCAAGGTAGGTTGTGATTGTTGAAAACATGTCAATGAATTTTCTCATGTTGTTCCATGCACATGTATGTAGTTATGTTAATGCCCATGAATGAAATCTATTTATGAATTGTTAGTGTAACTATGTGAACTATTCATGAGCAGTTTGTATAAGTGAGTGATAAATGTTATATATGTGAGCATACCCATAGAGGTGGAGTACAATGTGAGTGCAAGTGTGTGCAAGGAGCAATGCAATAGAGTGTGTGAGCAAGACAAAATATTGTGGAGTAGAGTGTGTTTATGAGGAGAGGATGGTTGTATGCCTATGAAGGATATTGTAATTCTCCCTTGAATAATAAGAATACTGATAATTGCCTGTGGTTTTTTCCCTCATTGGGTTTCCACATAAATCATTGTGTCAAGTGTATGATTGATGTGCTTGGTTTAATGCGTATTTGATCTTGCTTATTTTATGTTATGTTATATGCTATGTTTTGCTTCCATTGCCTAACAAGTGGTATTAGATCTTAGAGTTGAAGGAGAAAAGAGCGAAAGAAAAGAGAATCTGGTCGCTGGATCGAAGAAATTGGTTTATTAGAAGCTGTGATTTTTTTTTTGACGATTGTTTCTGCTAATGGAGAAAGTGCAGAGTTCTAAGTTTGAGGTGGAAAAGTTCAGTGGTAAGAATAGCTTTGTGCTATTGAAGCTCAATATGTGAGATCTGCTTGTGCAACAAGGATTGCAAAACGCTTGGCTGGAAATCCAAATAAACCGGCAAGCATGATAGACGAGGACTGGGAGGATCTGGATGCAACATCCCTCGGTACTATTCGTTTGTGCCTAGAAGATGAGGTGTTGTTTAACATCGCTAAAGAGACAATAACAACAGGTTTTGGACGAAACTAGAGAGTCTGTATATGACAAATAACTTGTCAAACATAATCTTCTTGAAGAGGCAATTGTACATCTTGTGGATGAAAGAAGGTACGAAAATTGTTGATCACTTGAATGTTTTCAATACTTTGATTTGTCAATTAACTAATATGGAAGTAAAGTTTGAAGATGAGGACAAGGAAATTACGTTACTGTGTTCATTTCCTGAGTCTTGGGACCATCTAGTAACAACTCTGTGGTTTAATACAACATATGTCATTGATTATGAAATTGTTGTGAGAGCTTTGTTATCTGAAGAGATAAGGAAAACATCAGGTAAAGAAACCTCAACAACATAAACAATGGTGGTTAGAGGTCGATCTACAGAAAGACGACAAAGTTAGAGGGGCATGTCAAGGTCTAAGTTAAGAGGAAAGAAGAGTAAGCAAAAATGTTGGTTATGTGGAAAATCTGGGCATGTCAAGAAGGATTGGTGGAAAAGACAAAATGCATCCAAGGAGGACTCCACAAAATAATCAAAAGAAGCTAATGTAGCATAAACAAGTTCGGGTTCTAGTTCAGGTATCGTTGATGAGGTATTTTCTACTAGTGATGTTTCCCATCAACATCAACATTTGTTGTTAGATTTTGGTGCGTCTAGTCACACGTGTCTTCATAGAAATTCGTTCTCAACTTACCAATCTATTGATCATGGTGTTGTTTTTATGGGAAATGATTTTTCGTGTAAAATTGTTGGAGTTGGTAGCGTCCAGATTAGAATGCATGATGGTTATGTAAGAACATTAATAGATGTAAGACATGTACCTGAACTTAAAATAAACTTGATATCTTTGGGAGTTCTAGATTTTGTTGGTTACAAGTGTACAACTCAAGGTGGAGTATTGAAGGTGTCCAAAGGCATGTTAATAGTCATGAAGGAAAAGATGATCAGGATCCTTTATCAACTTGAAGGAAGGACAGTGGTAAATCAAGTAGTGGTAGCATCTGAAGATGTAAGTGACTCTGTTTTTTTATGGCATCAGTATATGGGTCATATGAGCTAGAAAGGTCTTAAGGTATTGGTTGATCGTAAGTCACTTCCAAGTTTGAAGTTTCTGAATTTGAATTTCCGCAAGTATTGTGTTTTCGGAAAATAGTGTAGACATATGTTTAAAGAAGGAAGACATATAAGCAAAACTATCCTTGATTACATTCATTCAGATGTTTGGGGACCATCCCCTACAATTTCTCTTGGAGGATCGTCATATTTTGTGAAATTTATAGATGATTACTCTAGGAAGGTTTGGGTCTATTTACTTAAAAGAAAAGCTGATGAATTTAATACTTTTAAGAAATTCATAGCCTTGGTTGAAAAGAGAATTGAAAGATCAATCAAGTGTTTAAGGACAGATAATGGAGGTGAATTCACATCTGTGGAATTTGAAATAATTGCAAATATGACTTTAATTTGGCATCCCTTGCCTGAAAGCATAGTAAACCATTATTAGGTGGCCTTTTTCATTCCAAGGATAAAGGGAGCAGAATAAAAATGGTGCAAGATAGTTCACTAGTTGGAATTTTAAAGACAACTCATTCGTGACAACATTTAAAGCCTTGGCTCATCCAACTGTGATGATTAGGTCGTATTCTAATTGTTTTACGTTTTTGTATGTATTTAATTTTGAAATTTTGTTTAAAATTTCTTGAAAATTTGAATCTATTATGTATAATTTTAGTTTTTCAGGTATTTTTCAACAAACTGAATTCATTTTTAATTCAAAAATGGAATTTAAACAACCAAAAACTGTTATTTTGTACCAAATTCCATAAAAAAAAGCATTAAAAAAAATATAGAACTGTTAAACAAAGTCCATGATGACATAGGAAATACAATTAGTAGTTGAAGGACCGACAAAGATGCAGTCTACCTTTAAAAGTATATTTCAAATTAGTATTTGAAGGACCGACAAAGATGGAGTCTGCCTTTAAAATTATATTTCAAATTTCAATAATAAATGGATTGTCATAATTGCCACGAGTGTTATGAAGGTGGGTGAGTAGTTGTTGTGATTGTAAACACGCCGTCTCCTTTTTTTTAATGTCGTATATGCATGTTTTTGAATGGGTGAGAGTGAGTCTACCGAAAAAATCAGATATGTACTCATGGAGTCAGTTAACAATAATGTCAGCAGATAGTAGATAATTCGTATTGTGAATTATAAGAAAATAAAAATTTGGACAAAAAACTTTGAACTACATCCCGTATTAAACAACAATTACGTTTATAGGTGTACACCTATTGACAATGTGCACAATTAATGATTTTTTAACAAAAAAATATAATTTGATGGCTAGCAATAAAAGATGCTAGCATATTCTTAGTTGTCCTCTCAAATCAATGAATAGGATTCATTGTTCATAACTTCCTTGCATTTATGAATGCATCAGTTAACCTGTTTACTTTTTCACATTTACCTAATCATATTAAGAAATTACTGTAAAGCTATATGATTACCACGTTTAGATGATTAACAAGAATTAATATCTAGAAATTAAAGTGTTGGAATGTGAACCACCTCATTCCAAGTTTCGCCTCATTCCACATTTGAGGTGTGAATGGCATCATTTTTTTTATAGAGTGGGTTTTTAAAGTTGGTTTTAACGCAGGTATCGGTGTTCACCATCAGACTTTGCGGTTGTGCTAGTATTAAATCACTTAATATTAAACGATAATATTTGTGGTAAGCACATGTGTGATGTAGAAATAGAATATTTATTGAACTAGATTTACTTTCTCTCACGCTTATGGTAACCGATTAGTTTCTCCGATTAAATGACCATTGTCACTTATCTAAGTATCATAGTACAAAGAACTATGGATTCAATTCCTTGCGAAATACATAGAATTTTTTTTTGGTGATTATTGCCAAATCAAATATGTCGATGGTAGTCATGCTTTCTGGAGCTACCAATAGTCGGTTAGCAATGAGCATAAGAAATGTGTGCAAGAAAGTAAAGACGGAAGAAATAGTCGGTTGTAAAAGAACCATCGCCTCAAATACTTGAAAAAATCATAGAATTTTAGGTAACTAATGCTAAGTCAAATATGTCTAGTGTAGTCATCTTTGTCAAGCTTCATCAAAAGGGCAAGAGAGGTGCCTCAAATGTGGTCGGTTTGAATGACATGGAGAAGGTCTTTTTTATTTTATCAGGAAACTTGCATGTTTGGACAAATGATTACAGAGACGGGACCTGACGACTCTGCATTGATTACAGAGAATTAAACAAAATCACAATCAGGAACCGGTATCCAATTCCCCGAATTTATGACCTTCTTGACCAACTCAGGGGGCCAATTTATTCACAAAGATTGACCTAAAGTCTGGATATCACTAGGTTCCCATTGAACTGATTGATGTATGGAAGGAAACTATAAAATCTAAAGAAGGTCTCTTCGAATGGTTGGTCATTCCCTTTGGCCCAAAAAATACACCAATAAATTTCATGAGGTTGATGGATGATGTATTGAGAACCTTCACCAAATATTTTGTGGTGGTATTTCTGGATGACATCCTCATCTTCAACATAACTTAGGAGGAGAACATGCATCATATTGAGTAGGTTTTCAGCACTCTACGACAACACAAGTTATATGACAACTTGGAAAAATGCTCCTTTGGCATGACGAAGGTCAAATAATTAGGCTACATTGTTGATGAACATGGGGTACATGTGGATCCAGCTAAGATCCAAGTCATATGTGACTATCCAGCCCCGACCACACTAACCAAGCTTTAGATCTTCTTGGGACTTTCCAACTTCTACCAACAGTTCGTGTTGGGATTCTCCCATATTGCGTGAGCCCTCAGCCAAGTGACCAAGGGTGTTGGAAAGGAAAAGTTCACATGGGGGAAGTAACAACAATGAGCATTTGATGATCTGAAGCATCACTTGTGCTTATCTCCCATACTCTCCTTACCTGATCTACAACAATTGTTTGATATTGAGACTGATGCATCTAACTATGTTGTAGGTATAATTCTCACTTAGCATGGTCAACCGATAGAATACCATAGTGAGACACTCTCAGATACTATCTAGAAATACCCCACCTATGACAAGGAAAGGTATTTCATTGTACAAGCCTACCGTTAATGGAAACATTACATTCTAGGAAAGGAGATAATCATCCACACTGATCACAAGCCTTTGCAGTTCATATAGACACAGGGGAAGTTGCAGAACAAACACCTTCAGAAGTGATCCACATACTTGCAGCAGTTCCAAATCAACATCAAGTATAAGACAGGGAGCACACATCATGTTGCTAACTACCTCAGTCGATCTCCCATGGCTACACTCACCACTGTGCTCCATTCATGTGGGAATGAGGCATCTGAGTGGCCCCAACTTTATTATCAAGATCTTGACCTTGTCAACACCTATCAGCTCTTGGGTACATTTGTGAATTTCACCAATTTTCACATTCAGGACGGAATGTTATGTCATCTAGGCCACCTCTTTGTTCCTGCAAGAGATCGTGAAAAGATGATTATGGAGGCTCACTACAGTAGGATGGCAGGACATTTTTGTGTGGAGAAAATTTTAGGACGTCAGCAAGTATATCAAATATTGCACTTCTTATTCCATTTCCAAGCCATCCATCAAGAAGTAAGGATTATACAGGACGTCAACAAGTATATCAAATATTGCACTTCTTATTCCATTTCCAAGCCATCCATCAAGAAGTAAGGATTATACACCCTTGTTTCTACTCCCGAGAGGCCTTGGGAATCTGTCTTGATGGATTACATGTCTGGCTTTCCGTCCACCAAGCAAGGAAATGATTGTGTATTTGTGGTGGTTGATTGGTTTTCAAATATGGCCATTCTAATAGCCTACAAGAAGATCATCACAGTGATATATACTTCCAATATCTTCTTCGATTGAGTGTGGGTCCATTTTGGGATACCACAAACCATCATCTCTGATTGGGAGAGCATGTTCCTCAACACATTTTGGTCGAGTCTATGGTCACTGTTGGACACCAAGCTCAATAAATCCACTAACTTCCACCCTCAAACCGATGGCCAGACAGAGGTCGTCAATCAGATGATTGTGCACATCCTTTGCATGTATAACTCTAAGAATTTGCGTACATGGAATGAGCACCTTCCCTATTTTCATCACAACTACAACAAGGCTCTCCATAGCTCCATCGGTCATAACCCATTTGAGGTGGTGTTGGGATTCCTAACATTGGGTCCCATTGATGTTGCACTATCTATTACAACCACATACATATAATATTCTCATGTTTAGTATGAGGGCAATAAAGACACCAAATTCGTTGAGTGGATTCAAGACATCCTCCAACATGTCCATGATATTTTGCAAAAATCCAATGCTAAGTACAAGAAGTGCCATGATCAACAACGGGTACCACACAAGTTTCAGGTGGGAGACAATCTTTGGTTACATTTGCAGAAATAACACATTACAAGTCCCCATCAAAAGCTTCGTCCACTTTGCTATGGGCCTTACATTATCACCAAGATTGTGGGAGACAATGCTTTTGTGCTAAACACTCCTCTCTTCCTTGACTTGCACCTAGTGTTCAATGTGAACCTCCTCCCGCCATATTTCCCACCATTATTAGACAACTTAGATATCGCATAACAGTTGACACCAGGAGAGCTCAACCTTGACTAAATGAAACAAGCATCCACTGATCAAATCGTGGACACACAGGTCAAGGGCACTCACCAGTAGAGGATCCAACTTTATTGGGTTGTCAAGGTAGGGAAACTCTTGCACCAAGGAAAATGGCTCACCTAGGGAAAAATTCAACAGAAAATTTCTCACCTGATGGGGGCAATCAATGTAATGGAGAACATTTCCTCCTAAGGGGGGAGGATTGATCCAGGTGGATATTGGTTGCCACCCACCTATTCCAACTGGATCATCTTGACAGTTTTACTTCAACACGTTCTTCTGTAATTCTTTGTAATTGTGAGTTCTACACTTCCAGGGATATCTAAATCCATACACAAATTCCAGGTGGCGATTGGTGGCCTCCCATCTAATCCAACTGGCTTATTTTGGGAGTTTTCATGTAAGTACATCATTTTGTACTTCTAGGGTCGTTTTGGGGCCCTAAATAGTGTTTTTTTTTCTTGCCACAATCAAACTATAGAAAAAGTTAGAGTTTGAAAACATAATGTGTAGCTCTCAAAAATACCTTTCCAATGGGATATCACGTGCCTAAAACGAAGGTCATATGCAAAATTTACGACCCCGGGAAGTTGAGGTACCAATTTACCCATCGGAGCCCACATAACTTTTGGCGTTTCATCTCTTAGGGTTAGGTTTTTGGATGTCTAACATTTTAGCATTCATGAGTAATGTTAAAAAGGCATATGGAGCCTCGTTGTAATCATTTTTCTCAGACGGATGCACATAGAAGCCACATCTCTTCTCAAAGATAGCTACCACCATCTGAGCAAGTTGTTTTCAGTTATGCAGTTTTATAGTTTCATCTTATTTTATTTATTCAATAGAAGGTATTGTTCACTAGATATCTGTTGTTGTTCTCTGTATCTCTCTATTATTGTATTCAGACTGTTATTTATTTCGTTCCGCTCATAAATCTGGATCAATTGTAAGGCTTGAAGGACCATCACCTCTCCTAAAGACACCTATATGTAGCTCTTGGGAGGATAATGCTATAAAAGGGTTGTGCTTCACTAGATTCTGAGTCAAGGTGGATATGGTTGTCTGTGTCTAGATGATGCTTTATGAAATGGGAAGAAGATGGGAAGGGGGGTTAGGCCTTCACCTAGAAGGACGAGGACCTAGAAATGGGTCATGCCTATCATTTTCTCTATCTTGTGAAGACCCATTCCCCACCCCATGAAATGAATAATGTCAAATTAGTTGGCATGGAGACCTAACATAAACCCTACCAATAATTTTCAGAGGAAATATAGAGGCACCTCCCTATTGTTATAGGGAATATTGTCAAAAACCATAAACCACCTATCCTTCCAATTATCTAAAAATGGTTAATAGGTGCACCCAGTCCATACAAATGTGTCTCTTTGTGACTAGTGGTTGTACTCTAGTTCTAAAATCAATAAATAATGTCATCAACTATTGTTATTCTAGTTTTTATGTCTCCAACTTGGCTTTTATCTAGCCCAGTCCTATAATATTCAAACATTCTAGCCCTGTAATAAAAAAAATGTTAGTTAATTGGCCTTGGGGGCTTGCAATGGAAGACACAATGATGTCCAAAGAACTGGCTAGTAACACTCATTAGGTCTATATGGAATTATGTAATTTTTGAACAAAAGTTCTAAGAGACCCCAACTCTTCACCAATTTCCATGTTTATATTTGTTGGTTGTGGGTTGGGGTTTGGTGTGCATTTATGTGGTAGTGTTGGGTTTGGGATTTTCCCGGATCCACGTTAATTAAGTTTGTTGAAATTTAGTAATGGAAAATATAATTTAGGTTTTTTTTAAATATTTAAAAAAAATAGGAAAAAAAAAATTCCATGCAAACACATACCTAGAATCAACTAGAGACCATGTTAGAAAAGTGTGGACACCATGTCACTAGAGTGAAGGAAGCATTTTGTTTAATCTCCCTTGAAAACATGTGGCTTGTTCAGTCTATTGGTCAAATAGATTGATCACAACCCATATTAAAAAATGAATAAAGGAACATGCACATGACCCTAGAGTGTGTGCATATTCCTAGGAATGCATCCATGTTCTTATGAATGTGCATGTGTTCCTACCCAAGGGTTGAATTGGTGACCTCAGTGGTGGTTTGGGGATTGTCAATCCTATCACATAAAGAATGCATGTGTGTTCTTAATAATGTGCACACATTCCTATGTGATCTTGTTTGTGCTCACCTCATTATAATGTTATTTTCCATCAACTTCTTGTGGACACCCATATTAAGTTAAATAATTTATGATAATAATATATTCAAATATTTAAAAAATACATTCAATTAAAAGGTTATTTGTAATCTTATGTTAATCGAACAATATGCACATTAAAATAATTTAAAAACTATTTTAATTATTTAATTTATTTTTTTTAATTTTAAAAAGAGTAAGTTAGTAGATAAATTGAACTTTTGTTCTATGAATTTTTTTCTTTTAAATTTCATTAAAAAAATTAAATATTACAATTCCATTTTATTGACTAGAACTTTGATATGAAACATTTTCCTTTGATATTTTAATTAAAATTATCCATATCATCAAAATGTAAAAATTCTAAATTAAAATAAAACTTTAGATTATTGGGAAAAAAGTAAACTCACTAAAATCTTGATATGTTTTTTACCATTTCAAGTTTCCTCATAGTTATCCATATCATAAACATAATATAAATGAAATATATTTTATCTCATAAGTAGAGATTTTGAACTCATAAGGTCGTTTTATCCCTCTTGGTAGAGTTTCATTCACAACTAGACCGTAGAAAAGTTAATTTAGAAAATCATTACTTATTCTTGAACCTTGGATAACTTGTTTATGTCTTCATTTATTTCCTCTATTTATTCTTTCTTAAAGTTTTCTACCTCTTGTGAAGGAAAATATTCTATACTCATATCGTCTTCAACATTTGAAAGTGGTAGTTCACATGGCCATGAGATTTTAGATTTAGAAGTATGGCTCTTTTTTCCTCTTTGTATGTTCGTATGTTCTCTAAATTGAGGACAACATTTATGTAGATGGTATATTTTAGGACATAATCCACAACTAAATGTTGTATTTCCATAATACAGTACTTGATTTCATTAAGCTTTGTCTTTTTTTAAATATGTATATTTTTTTTTGGAGAACTATTACTAAGATCAATCTCTATGCAAATTCAAATTCAATCATAAGTAAAAATTTTCAAATGAGACTCTCAAAATATATCTTGACAAATATACCCAAAGAGTTTCCAACATATTTAAGTGTTAAAGGATACAAGTAAGGAAGTGGAAAATTTGGGTGAGAAGCCCATATTAACATTTTAGATACAATAATAGTGTAGAGATAAAAATCCAAGAAGAACTATGGAGTAATGAAAATACCTTCTCTTCCCAAAAACCATCACCTGACCTCAAAGACTTTATGATAATCATCATGAATAAGAAATTGTACAAAAAAAACATTTAGAGAACAAATATGTCTTGCATTTTTAGACTAGTTGGAATAGATACAATGATATAGTTTTGTTGTACAGGGACAACACCATTAAAATGGAAAATTATTGATGTTGATTTATATGAATAAAGGAAATCAAGAACCTCCTCGTAGGATATATCTACCACTGGAACCTCATTTGTTTCTCCATAATGTACATACTTGAAAAAACAAGGGGCTAAAGTTTTTGAACAGATATCTTAGATCATACTCCATCCTTAAATGTAACCAACTTTGAAGAAGAGGGGACCCATATTCCCATTTTTCTCCTATGTCGGCACATAAATACGTTCAACTTTAAATAGTTGCATATGTGTTATTCAAATTGTTGGGAAAATCCTCCAATTATTTTCCTTGAAAAATAAAATGTTCTTTTACAACTGGAATCCCATGGATATTGTAGGGTCCTTGTTTTGATGTGTTTTAGTACAGTCTACATGACCTTCTCTTACTCTTTACCTTGCCATTTTTCATCCTATTACCCTATAATGACATATCTTTTACCATTTTTCCTTCAAAATGTGTTTTTAGTTCAAAGGTAGTTATCTTAGCCTAAGTATTTCATTTTTCCTTGTTTAATGAATGGAATGAGTTTAATTACTTGAGTTGATGAAAATACTAGAAAATTCTTTTAGTCTATTGAACAGGTTCTATAGTCACCTCGACAATTGAGATAATTTCCACTCATTCTAGTTGATTTGAAGATATGGTTTCTCTAGAGAATTGCATACACATGGGCATCCACTATCCAACTTGACCAACACTACAAAAACGGAAGCACTATTACTGGTCCATGATCCAATCAATTCTTGTAGTGAATATAGGGTTATTACGATTTCATTCCTTCATTCATGAAATCGTAACGAATTTACTTATACAAAATTTTGTTGGTTCAATTAGTTTGTTTGAAGCCAAAAATGTAATGTCCTGACTACCTTTGGTGGATTGCATGGGATTGGAAGTTTAAGAGCTATTAGTATTAAATTTGAATCTCATTTTATAAATACCATAATCAATCATGCCTAAATATATGAATTTATAAATTGATAACAACATTAAGGAGTAAGATCGCACTATGTCCAAGCATCCATGTACTATGTTAGTTATGGAATATAAATAACGGTTCATGTGTATTCATCTGTTGCGTTCTTTAGCATGTAAGTGTTTAGTGGGAACACTTTTGAGAGAAGGAAGGGCCCCCTTCATATGATAAGTAGCGCCCTACTTATTTTTTTTTTTCTATTAGGATTAATTGTAGTTTGGTTATTGGTAATCGATTCATTTAGTTCAATCCATGTCGAGAATTTAATTATGTAGTTAATTAATGTCGCAATTTCATTCATGTTGTAGTTCAACTAATGCTTGTGAACATGAAGTTTCATGCTTGATTGTTTGATGATTTAGTTGGTGATTCTATGGGAAATTGTTTTCCATAGTTTCGTATCTATGCAATTAACGACTACCATACTTCACTAATCGACAACTTCCCATGATAATTACCTTGATCACATCTATTATTTTTTCAATTTAGTTCCTTTTATTTCAGCTAAATGGTTGTCAATCAAACTGACAGAGTGGATCCAACAGAGTACTATTGGGTGTAAAAATGTATACCCAACCTACAATTCAACCTTAGAATGTCCATTGTTAGATGAGAAACTAGATTGAATTTATTTAATAGATTATTGGAATGGTGTGTCTATGAGATTTGTTTTGCATATATTTTTCTGAGTTATTCATAAGTATACAAACCCAAATTGATAATTAATGTACTTAATTACTATCATATAATTCTCCCAACATTTTGGCGTCATTGTTGATAAAGTGTAGAGGGATTTAATCTCAAGAGAGTGTCAATTGTTTTCTTTTATTTTTTGTAGGGCCAACATTTTTGACTCGGAAGGTGGAAGCAATAAAATTGGAGGTGAAAGGCCTACACATGATACTATGGTGAGTCTCCATGATCCATTGTCATGTTGTAACTTTTAGTATTTTTAATTTATAAAATAATAAAGACTATATGAATAATCCGAAGGGAACTAGAGGAAAAAATCCTTAAAAGAAACCCAACCCTGTCGCCCCATGTAGTGGGGCTACAAGTGCCACCCACTCTACTAACCCCTTGGTAGGAAAGGCTAGAGGAGGAACTTCAGGAATAAGAGCTAAGGGACCTAAGAATGTTTCTATACTTGAACTAGTCAAGCAAGAGGTTCCCACACCATAGGTATTTCTTACTCCTACTGTAGAAGGAAAATTGGGCATCGAATTCCAAACCAATCCGATTCAAGACCCAAAAATAGTGGAAGCAACCTATGAGGCATTTGTAGAACAATAACTACCTCTTTGGTGGCTTGAAATGGAAGAAGAAGAAGTAACAAGAAAAAAACATGAGGATATAGTCACCTTTGAATTCCCTATCAGATATCCTGGTGGAACAAAACAAATAAATAACATCCCTCCATATTCTCTACCAAAATTGCATGGTCTATCCAACAAAGGCCCTGATGCATTTGTATTTGAGTTTGATGAGATTTGTAGGTGCTATGATTACTCGACTACTGCCCAAAAAATAAAAAAATTTCCTGCCACCCTAAAAGATGCATCCCTACGATGGTTTATGGGCCTTGGTGAGGACTTCATTCGAACTTGGGATGAGATTAAGAAATTGTTTTTGAAGAAATACCAAGACTACTGCAAGGGGAGATAACTCATGGAATAAATATTCAAAATGATGAAAAGGGAGGATGGAAGTTTGAAAGACTACATGGAGTAATTTCAGTATAACCTTCAAATATCTAAACAAAATCATCTGAGCAAAGAAACAATGAAAATAATTTTTCTAAGAGGCATAAGGGATGAATTCTTGTAATTTCTCAACCTAATGGGATCAAGTGATGTTTCTCAAATTCCATATGATGAGGTCTATGATTTATGTAGGAGGCATTTTAGGGGAAACTCCAAGAATGGTAGAAGATCCAAAGATGCCACTTCTAGGTTCACAAATTTTGTTGTAGGAACAAGGGTCACAAAGGATGAAATTGGTAACATGTTTGAAAATTTTAAAACTGATAATATCAACTCTTCAAGTTCCCAATTGGATGTTTTGAAGGTTAAGAAGAAGGAATCATCGGAAAAATATCTATTCATATTTTTCTTCAAGTGTCGAGAGAAACACCCTTGGAAGGAATTCCCACTAGACAACATTTAAATTTGTGGCATTTGTGAGGAATCCCATGCCACCAAAGACTATCCTTCCTTTCCAGGAATCAAGGAAATATATTATTGGGAGAAAGGAGCCTATACTTTATTGTATGCAATGGCATTACAAAATCCATGGAAACAACCTTCAGGTATGGCTCAGAACTCTATAGCTCAGTTTTATTATGCTCATAATCATATGTGGAATGTTCCTATTCCATGGAAGCATTGACCACCTCATCCCTATCCACATTAGAGTTGGTAGCAACATTGGTGTGACTCATCTTATGATGGCATGACTACTTTTCCTTATTCTGCACCACCACCATATATTCACCCCTCACAGGTTCCTCAACAAATATTTAATCGAACACAACAACTTTCATTACCAACTCCTTAAAACCCTCCATGACCAAGATAAATTCCTACCCAACCTATTCCAAATCATAATAATAATAAGCTAGTTCAGGCCATTTATGGAGATAATATTAAAACATTTCCTACATATGTTATCACACATGTATCATTGTAGGAAATTCACCTAAGGTATGGTAAAGTTGTTAACCCAAAAGCCTTAGTTATTTTCAAAGAAAACAAAGGAGAAGAGACTCCTACCCAATCTGAAAATTTTCAAACTCTTTCACTGTTACCGTCTTAATATCATAATCAGTCTCAATATCAAACCACCCCACAAACTTGTTCTCAGAAGGAAAAATTATAATAGTTTGATCTGCCCTCTTTTCCATAGAGGTTGGCACTATAAAAAATAATTACACCTTTTGAGTTAGACTTAATATAAAAAATAAATAATAATTTTTTTAACATACATTTGCTACAAGAAATAAAGTACATCCCCATCTACACTTAAATAATTAGAGACTTATTCATTAAGAAAATAGGTAGAAAAAAAAGGACCTCCCAAACATCCAATTCATAGGGAAATTGTCGAGCCTCATGTCCACTGAAATCACTGCAAAAAAATATGTGGACCATGGGAACCCTGTAGTCACATTTTTTGTTAATAAGTCTCCCATTGAAAATACCCTGATCGACTTGCGTGTAGATATAAACATGATGACATTAGAGACATTAAATCAATTAAGACTTCATAATATCATCCCTACACCCATTGTGTTTGAACTAGATGATCAATCTAAAATTAAGATAGAGGGTATTTTAGAAGATGCGATTGTCTCATTGGACTTATGAGAGTACCCAACAAATTTCTATGTCATACAACCCAAAACCAATCTGGGTGGGCACCCTTTGGTCCACAAAAGACTGTGGTTGTCCATAACTGATGCTTTCATTGGTTTTAGGTATGCGAATATGAAAATTACACATGATCTGGGTGGATATCGGTGGCCACCCACCTATTCCAATTGGCACAAAATAGTCTTCTGGAAACTTACTATTTTTAGCATGTTTTGGTTTCTAAACTTCCAGGGCCATTTTGAGGGCCTAAATAATTGTTTTCAAGATAAATAACCTTAATGATATCCAAAGGCTTTAACTGATACCCAAAAATGAATATCCTTGTCTATACCTTTCCAACGAGCTATTGTGCACCCCAAATAGAGACTGTATGCCAAAGTTGCACCCCCTGGATGTTGATACACCAAACTACAAAAAACTGGGTCCACAAAATTGTTCGCTTTTCATCTTCCAGGGTTAGGTTTTTGCATTTTCTTTATGTTAAAAATGACTTGGAGCCTCATTGAAAAAATCATATTCTTTTAAATGTGAGTAGTCATCACATCTCTTCTCAGAGATAAGCTGCCACCATTCTAGCAAGTCTTTCACTCTGTATTTCTGCAGTTTTGTACATTTCACTTAGTAATAAAAATTGTGTATTATTGTATATATGTTCCTCTTTTTATATATCCGATATATCTATGTTATTTTATTATCTCTCTTTCAATATCTCTATATATTTTTGTGTTATATCTCCACTCTCATTTCGTGCCAAAAATAATCCAAATCAATGGTATCAAAGTAGGCTGCTCTTTATCGTTTTTTCATTTCATGTCCCTGACGAGGTCCGAGTATAGCAAGTTGGGTCTCGATATTGTTTCTGTTGAGGAAAATCTCTCTTGCATGCCCAAGAAACCCTCCATGGTGGAAGAAAATAAAAACGACAAAGAAGACGATTCTATTAATCTGTTGCTTGAGCAAGCTCTCATGTGAGAGAGGGACAAAATGATGGAGAATTTTTCCCACATCCTTCAACGCCTGTCGATAACAACCGACGCGTCTTAATCAAGAGGCCACTTTGGAGGCACCTCTCCTTTCAAGGTACAATTTATTTTTTATATTCCCATATTTGAAGGACAGATAGATGAAGATGCCCTAGAAAAATGGTTAAATATGCTAGAAGGTTATTTCTTTGTCCACAATTTTTCCGACAGGGAAAAGATGGCCTTTGCACTCCTTCAGGCTGTCCCCTATGTCAAACATTGGTGGGAAAATTACTGGGAGAAAAGTTCCATAGAGGAGTCTATAATATATGCAGTCGAGCCCACTTGGGATTTTTTTTGTGGATGCAGTCAAGGAACAATATTACCCTTTTGGTAACTACGATGACCAGTACATGAGATGGGCCATGCTACGTAAAGAGAGGGGCTAAGAAGTGACATAGTTCACCAATAGCTTCCATACCTTGCACACAAAGCTGGGTATCAAATATTCTAAGTGACATTTGGTTCTAAAATACCATGGGGATCTATAGAGATACATCCAAACTGAAATTGAGTTTCTAGACATCTCATCACTAGGAGTTGCCTATCGATATGTTGTCAAAATCGAGTAGAAATTTAGGCACCAGAACAAACAGGATTTCGGGTCTGCAAATCTGCAACAACCAAAGTATGATAAAGATGACTCTAACAAAAAACCTCCTAAAAACCAATCCAAGCCATAGGAAAGGAAGGGTAATGAAAAAATGAAGAAGGACAGTGGAAAGTGTAGTGATTTCCACAAAATCCCCCGGCACAACACTGATGAATGTCGCTCAAAAATATCATTAGTGGACAAGATCAAAGAGAAGGAGATGAACCCTGATTCGAAATTCGATTCAGAAAATAATGGAAAAAGACAGATCATTGACGCAAACCCCACTTCTATTGTCATGAATGCAATAATTCAATTAGAGGAACCAGTATATCATGAAGAGGGGGATCACCTTTTTCATTCACAGATGTGGGTGAAGGGGACCCAGTTGCATTTTATTGTTTATAGTGGAAGCCAAAAGAGCCACATCTCAACATAGGTCATCGAACAGTTGGGACTGTCAACAACACCACATTCGCATCCATACAATATTGGGTGGCTTTTCCAGTGACGAGACCTCTATGTCAACCAACAGTGTCGATTTTCATACGACATCCATCCCTTCAAGGATGAGGTATTATGTAATTTTTCCTCACTAGATATCTGTTCTTTTCTATTGGGACAACCATATACGTGGAAGTGCCATGATATTTATGAGTCTTGACCCCGTAGTGTCATTGTTACTCCGGGAGGTCATCTCTACAAGATACCAGTGGTATTTACAACTACTGTCCCACCTAAATAGTGTCATAAGGTAGTATCTCATACTAAAAACTTTATCTTCTTCACAATTTGTTCCAAATGTGAACACAAGAACATCACAACCACTGCAACCTCAGTCCAAGCACCTTCTGTCCAACATAAGAAGGTCGAAAATATTGAAGTAAAGAACAAGGATTCCTTCTGCACACAGTCATCACATGTAGCCAGACTGGTTAAAAAGTACCAACCCTTCTATCCACAGGTTCATGATATCCTTCAACAAGCTAAGCAACGCAACTTCTCCAGCAAGGCAAGCAACTCATCAAGATGTAGATTTAACAAATGCTTTTCCCTCTCCCTCGGGAAGTCAACGCAATGGATACCATTTCTTCATAAGGATGGAGGATTTATCTAGGTGGATATCAGTGGTCACCCACCTATTCCAACTAGCACAAAATAATCTTATGACGACTTACTATTTTTAGCAGGTTTTCAGTTTCTAAACTTCTGGGGCCATTTTGAGGGCCTAAATGAATTTTTTTCGATATCGCGAACCTCAATGATGGAAAAAGGCTCTAATTGAGCCCCCAAAATGAATATCCTCTTAGATACCTTTACAACGAGCTATTGTGTGCCCCAAACAAAGATCATATTCCAAAGTTATACCCCAGGGAAGTTGATACACCAAACTACCCAAAATGGGGTCCACAAAATTGTTGGCTTTTCAGTTTCCGGGGTTAGGGTTTTGGATTTTATTTATGTTAAAAAGTCCTTGGAGCCTCATTGTAACAATCATATTCTTGATAATGTGAGTATTCATCGCATATATTCTCAGAGATAAGGTGCCACCATTCTAGCGAGTCTTTCATTCTGTATTTCTATAGTTTTGTACATTTCGCTCATTAATAGAAATTGTGTATTACTGTATGTCTGTTCCTCTTGTTATATATCCAATATATCTCTAATATATTGTTTTCTCTCTTGCAATATCTTTGTATATTTTTGTGTTAAATATATTCTCTCATTTTGTGCCGTAAATAATTGGGATCAACACATGGAACTAATACAAAACAAAGAACCCTATATGCCCCTGCTAGACTAGCAACTAAACTTAAATGCACACAATTAATTGATGAATAAAAAAATGTTGAAATTGTTCAACCTATCCTCACCATTGCACAAGCCATGAGCCTTAAAGAAAACACTTATGAGAATTTGATTAATCATTGCATCACTAATCCATATCTCCCACGGTATTTTGGGGGGAACTCATCATATCACATTAAAACTTCTATTGATTCTCTTCTTGAACAAAATTTTCAAGAGAATTTCACTAACTAGGAAATATCCTCTTCCTTTTCATTATTATTTCTTGTACATTCAACTTATGAATTTGATTATAACACTATAGAAATTTTTCCCGAGAAAACATTAAACATAAATTATTCCTTAGACAATACACATGGAGGGAAAGTAATCCAAGTTTCAAGGAACTTTTCAGATACCTTTTCATGGGAATATATTGATATGAAAAGAATTCACCCAAAAAAATGCATCCACCACATCTATATTCTGAAATATTCCACTTCAATTAGACAAACACAAAGAACAATGAATGGATCCTTGAGAGATATAGTGAAATTAGAACTGCACAAAATTTTGAACATCAGTTTCATTTATCCCATCTTAGACAGTCAATAGATGTTACCATTAGTGATAGTTCCTAAAAAGAACGGGAAATGGCAGGTATGCATAGACTATATGGATTTAAGGCTACCCTAAAATATCATCCCCCCTACCTTTTATTGACCAAGTTCTAGACATACTAGCTGGGAAGAAATACTTTTGTTTTGTGGATGGATTCAACGGATACAACTAGATCTAGATTGCTTCGAAAGACTCAGACAAGATGAATTTCATGTGTCATAGGGGACATATGCTACAAGGTACTACCCTTTTGTTTATGCAATTTACCAACCACATTTCACTGAGCGATACTTGGTATTTTTCTAATCTATTACATGATTGTATGGAAATATATATGGATGAATTCACTGTGGTAGGTGATACTTTTGACGAATATTTGACTAACCTTGAAAAAGTTCAAAAAAGATGTAGAGAGACAAATATTGCATTGAGAAATGAGAAATGTTTTATGATAATGATTGAAGGAATCATATTAAGTCACTATGTGTCAACTACAGGAATAAAGGTAGATCCCACCAAAATAGAAGTAATTTTCAAAATGCTACCTCCAACTAACTAGAAGGAAGTCTGAAGATTCCTAGGTTATGCATGCTACTATTGACGATTTGTAAATGTTTTTACAAATATAACCCTGCCCCTATTCAAACTACTTACAAAATATGTTGAGTTCTATTGGGACAATGAATGTCAACATGCCTTTGATATACTTAGGGAAAATATCTCCTCAACCCCATTGTTGATAGGACCAAACTGAAGCATTCCACTCCATATCTCAACTGATGCATCAAATTCAACCATAGGAGTTGTACTGGGTCAAAAGGAAAATCTCTTAAATTATGCTATTTATTTCATAAGTAAGAATTGGCTCTAGCTGAATTAAATTACACAGTGACTGAAAAAGAGTTCCTTGCAGTGGTTTATGGAATTAATGAATTGAGGAACTACATCACAAGGTATGAAGTCTTTGTTCATATTGACCACTCTTCCATTAAGTACTTAATGAATAGACCTATTAAGAATAGTAATATCACCAGATGGATGTTGTTGTTTTAGGAATTCGACATCACCATTGTGGACCTACCAGGTAAGGAAAATTAGGTAGCATACCTCCTCTCTAGACTTGATAATAAAGGTGAGAATATTCCTTTTGATGACAATTTTCTAGATGAAAATTTATTCTCTATATCTACTAATTCACCATAGTTCATAGACATATCCAATTATATTACTACAAGAAATTTGCACCTCACTTCTCACCCAAGGAAAAGAGAAGGATTGTTAAAATGAGTGCTCCATACTCTTGGATTAAGGGAGATCTCTTTTACACTGGTCGTGAAATTATTATTCATGGTTGTGTAAGATAATATGAGATGTTCAACATCCTCAAAGCATTCCACGATTAACCTTACAAGGGGAATTTCGCAGATCTAATGAGAACTTACAAAATCCTCCATTTAGGCTACTTCTAGCCTACTCTCTTTCAAGATGTCAAAAAGTGTGTCTGTGGATGTGACAGTTTCTAAAGGATGGGTTGTCCAGTTCAAGCAGATGATATGGCTCTTCAGTCACAAGTCCTTATAGGACCCTTTGAAAAATGTTCCTTAGATTTTGTAAGGCCTATCAACCCCGATCCAATGGTAGGAAGTACATTTTAATCTGCACTGATTATGTTATAAAATGGGTGGAAGAAAAGGATTTATTAAAATAATTGGAAATATCAGTAGTGGATTTCCTTTTTGAAGATATTATTACTCGCTTTGGGGTACCCATATAAATTTTTACTGACCAAGGGACTCAATTTACATCTAATTTGGTACAAGAAATTACTCAAAAGTATCTCATTATGCACATGGAATATTCCCCATATCACCCACATGCCAATGGATATGTGGTGTCAATAAATAAGTTTTTGGAAGGAATTTTGACAAAGACAGTACAACTACACAAGGAGGACTGAGCACACATACTTCTAGAAGCATTATGGGCTTACAAGACAACATGGAGGAGTACTACTAGTTTTCCCCCCATATGAGTTAGTGTATGTGAAACCTGTTCTTCTTCCCATATAATTTCACATCAAAACATTATGAATGGCAACAAAATTGGGGATGGACCTAACCAAGGAAAAAAGGAAAGAATTTTTCAACTAAGTGAGTTGGACAAAATGCGTTAGTAAGCTTTCCAACACAATGATCTCATCCAACGACAAAGGGGAAAATGTCATGACATATTCATTAAGAAGACATAGTTCAAGGTAGGTGACTGAGAATTATTGTTCATCTCCGTATTCAAGGACTTCAAGGGAAATTTTAACACTTATTGGATTGGCCCCTATGAGATTAAATCTATCTTCAACAATGGATCTGTTAAGATTCATACTATAGATGATGAAAAGGTCTCCTTCTTGGTTAATGGGCACAAAATCAAGTTATATAAAAATCCCAAATCTAAGGGGTAGTTTGTCAAAGACATCATGGAGAAAGTTGAATTGTACATGGTAAGTGAGGGGGTTTCCTCGCAACCTTCCTCTTCTTAGTTCTTCCAATTTCAATAAAAAAAAAAAAATAAATAAAAAATAGTAATAAAAAGTAAAGAGAAAATAATGTTGAGTTCTGAAAACTGAGAATTATAGCATAGATGGGTCAGAACCTCACTTGAAAACAATGTTTCTAGATGGTGAGGTTCCCAAATAAAATTGTTTCTTGTGATGGTTCATGTTTTCAATTTATTCAATCATTTTATGGTTCTCGCATTGGATGACGGGGGATTCATTAAGGCCCACCTTCCAACAATATTGGCTCATCGAGTTCAACTCTTTATCTAGGCTCCAATATCATATATTGTGACAATGCCTTTGGATTGGTATGCCTTAATGACATATTGTCTTGTTGGCAACAGTGGGGATGTATCAATGCCCCCTAACTGCCAAATCCTCTAAGTTACTTTAAGTCAACACATTCATTCATACTCAACATGACGCATTGGAGTACCTTGATGATCGTTGACATTATTTCTAAGAAATCTCATGTTGGTTAATGGAATCCATTAATGGTTGGTAATCCAACAATTTCATTCCATGTTCAACTTCAAGAAATTTATTCACATGGAAAGGAATGTACAAAAGTGGTTAAGGATGAAGATTTTATCCCATTTCAACCATATCAAGCATGAAACTTTTAGTCTTCAAGTTTTTAGTAGTGTTCCTATTCATGTTCATGTTCTTGTTCTTGTTTTTGTTCATGTTCCTATTCTTGTTCCTGATCCAAAAAGATTTTCATTGCAAGGATTATTTTCATATAGTGGCTCTAATTCTTACATATGCTATATCATTTATGGTGATTAATGAGAACAAGGATCTCCATTATAACATAGGAGCAGTATGACACCATGAATAGACCATGGATTTCTACCAACATCACATGCATATCTACATTCTCTAGTAAGCATTCCATAATATATATTTTTCTTCTACAATCCAATCCAAAACAAATTCCTTTCACCGGAACACATAACTCAAAACTTTCATAAGAGGTATGGTTCAACAAAGATGATTAAATCAAGTGGTAAGGTAACTCAAGGTAATCGAGGCTTGGATGAGTTATTAAAGTTTTATTTTGTTCATTAAATTTGAAAATTTTAATGCTATGGAAACCTTTAAATCTAATGCCAACTATGAACCTATCTCCCTGAACCATTTCTCATGCATCGAATTGACCACCTCAATTGAGCATTATTTCATAATCCTCCATTTCCAGATACATGAATCACCATCACTTAAAAAATTATTACATCGAGTCATTACCATATGTGTCTGATAAATCGAATCATGACGATCAAATTGCCATGATCACGATGTTCCATCAACTCTCGTTTCAACCTCATTGTCGTTGTATCATAAAAACCCCTCTTCCTGTAGACTAAGATGAATACCATTGACAAACCTTTCATCTCTTGTTGGGAGAAAGGATGAAGAGAGCACTCATAATCGAACTATATGGGGGCGAGCTATTAGAATACTATCCAAAATGAAGGAAGAGAATACAGAATGTAGGTTGGCTACATTTGTTCCCGAAGTACAGTGGGCACAACTCAAAAGTTACCAAGTCATTCGCATTAGGGTTTGATAGAAGAAAGGAATTCATTGGGGATTTTGAGCTCATGGTCTCAAAGGAATATATTGCGTAGGAAATAGGGCTTCCTCAAGACAACAAACGTTGTTTCAAGAGGAGGAAGATAGATAAATCAAGTTGGGCTCCATTCCTAAAAAAATATAGAATCAAGACAGAGTGGTGTAAGGGGACATCATGATTCCTATTGAAAAGGAGATATTGAAACCTATTGATCATGTTATAGAAGTATGTTACATGTTAGGGTTGTTTCATCCTTACTCCTTTACCATATCAGGCTCTTATTGGATTTCAAAGGACAAAGGATTAAATTTCCTTAATTTTTATTGAAGTCATCGACAAAGATGACAGCCATGGCACAGATACAAATTTACACTAGGACGATGGAGTGAAATATACATCATCAGAATCTTGTGAAACTATTAGTTTTGGAGGTGCTCGTGAACAAAAATGATATCTAGGAGGATTTCATAGCTTAGAACTAGTTTGGGGAAGTTCAAAAATAAGAAAACAAACCCAATCCTAAGGACGTAGGGAAAAAATGTGAAGAGGTTGAAGAGAAACCTGAATGGGATGAATAAAATTCTACGGAGGACAAAAAAGAATGTGGAGAAGCCGGGGAACCTTAAGAGGAACTAGAGGAAGAAAAAAGGGAATTGAGTACAAATTCCATTTTTCAAAGAAGAGGAAAAATACTTACAGGTGATCAAGGGCATAAATAATTCTAAACCACAAATAAATAGAATGGTTTCAATGACATGTACTCCACCAAGGATGACAAGTAGTCGAACCACCAAACTTGTTGGAGAATTAAGTCAACTGAGAGAATAACAACAAAAGAGGTAATACTAGAAACCCCTCCCAAGAAAAATAATTCAAAGACTCTTGATGAAATGGTAATTGTGCATGAGAAGTCTAGAGAGCATATTGAATTCCACGGTGACCCTCGAAATCCCAAAAATTGTTGAGGAAATCCAATCATGTAGTTTTCCCACAAATGAAAGACTAGGAGAGAAGTTGGTCGATGAACTAATTCGTGTTGAAAAAACAACAGGAAAGGACAAGAGGGTTAGTAGATTAAAGAGAAAAATTAGGGAGATGATATTTTTAGATGAGTTCATTACAAACAAAAATATATTGTTGAAAGATTCTAGTGTCAGATTCCAAGAAAACAATTCTCAATTGAAAAAGGAGAGAAAGAGACCACCAAGGAAGGATCGGTGATGGTACAGGTGGGCCAAGAAGCTTCACCTACATAATCAAATGATCAAGGCTAGACTTAAAAGATTGAAACTAGGGACTTCTAAACTCAATATATCTTCTCATGAGACTGTCCTAGATGAACAAAGGACTCATAAAGTATAAGCAATTTTGGAAATTCTTTTTGAAGGGTGACTGAAGGTCCAGTTTTGCATGAGGAAATGCAACTCCTCAGGCATGGGGGAGATATAGGGTCCTTGTTTTGATGTGTTTTGGCATAGTCAATAGGACCTTGTCTTACTATGTACCTTTACATTTTCCATCCTACTAACCTACAATGACATATCTTTTATCATTTTGCATTTAAAATTCATTTTTGGTTCAAAGGTAATTATGTTAGATTAAGTATTTCATTTTTCCTTGTTTAATGAATGAAATGTGTTTAATTACTTGAGATGATGAAGTTACTGGAACATTCCCACAGTCTGTTGAACTGGTTCTGTAGTCACCTCGACAATTGAGATATTTGCCCCTCATTCTGGCTGATTTGAAGATATGGGTTATCTAGAGAATCACGTACAGATGGAATTCCACTACGTTATTTATTCAACACTACAACAGTAGAAGATTTACCACTGGTCCATGATCTGATCAATTCCTGTAGCACATATGAGGTTGTTATCATTTCATGCCTTTGGTCATGAAATCATAACGCATTTACTTATACGAAATTATGTTGGTCCAATTAGTTTGTCTGAAGCCAAAAATGTAATTTCATGACTATATTTGGTGGATTGCATGGGATAAGAAGTTTAAGAGTTGTTATCCTTTAGTTTGAATCTCATTGTATAAATACCATAGGAAACCATGCCCGAATATATGAATTGATAGACTGATAATAGCATTAAGGAGGCAGATCACAGTTTATCCAAGCATACATATACTATGTTAATTTTAGAACATAAATAATGGTTCATGCTTATTCATTTGTTGTGTTCCTAAGCGTGTAAGTGTTTAGTGGGCATAGTTATGAGTGAAGGAAGGCCCCCCTTCATCTTCGAAGTAGAGCCCTAGTTGTTTTATATATTTTGTTACATTAGGATTGATTTTAGTTTGGTTATTGGTATTCGATACATTTAGATTAATCCTTGTAAAAAAATTATTTATTTAGTTAATTAATGTTGCAATTCCATTCATGTAGTAGTTCAACTAATGCTTGTGGATAACAAGATTCATGATTTATTGTTTGATGGTCGAGTTGGTGATTCTTTGGGAAATAATTCTCCAGAGGTGCATATCTATGCAATCGACTATTGCCATACTTCATTAATCGACAACTTCCCATGATAATTACCTTGATCACATCTATTAGTTCTCAATTATGTTTCTTGTATTTCAGTTAATGGTTTTCAATCTAACCGGTAGATTGGATCCAAAAGAATATTGTTGGGCGTAAAAATATATACCCAACTTTCTATTCAACCTTAGAATGTCCAATGTTAGAGGAGTAACAAGGTTGAATTTATTTAATTGCTTATTGGAATGGTGTGTCTCTAAGATTTGTTCTACATATCTTTTTCCTTGTGCTTCGTAATAATACAGACCCAGATTGATAATTAATAAACTGAATTACTATCATATAATTCACCCAAGAGCTATGTTCTAGCTTTCCCTTAAGATCCGTTGCAAAATCAATGTCTTTAACCCATGACAAAATTGATTTCCTAGGAAAAAAAGTTTGATTTGATAGATAATAGAGGTTTCAATCCTCTCTTTGTATAAATACACATTTAATGAGGTGTCAATATCCATTCTATAACTTGAGAAAAAAGAGAAACTTTCAACCAAAAATTGTCCGTTATAAAAACATTGCCACGGAAATGCATCATAATAGGATAGGGTGGCCATAAAAAGTTGGATTTCAGTTGCTATACATATATGAAACCCTCAGGAAACCAATATGATGCATTCTTTGTGCCTAAATGTGATTTCTACAACCTAGTATGGGGGAGATGTGTAATTCCTTGGATGCTCAAGATGGAGTTGACATGTGACATTAAAAAAAATAATAACAAAAAAAATATTTCAATGTCG
>ML792934.1:156006-167838 GCA_009831015.1 Picea engelmannii
CTTTGTATATATATATATATATATATATATATATATAAATATAACAAGTGTGAAATCCATCTTAGCTTATATCTATCTATCATTAGTAAAGAGGGATCAAATCCCTTGAAGTACAAAGCTTTTTTTAAATGTAAAACTTGAAAAAATATTTACGCATTACAAAATTTGATCCTTGATCCCCTCAAGTTAAAATGAATCTACACCAATTACTTGCATAAATGACTGATTCATTTAATCTTCTATACTCCTACATAATTTCGAGAACAATAAAAATGTATCTTTCATTTCAGAAAGTACATACCTTTTCCCAAAACAAATGGACAAAGTATCTCTTATAACGAAATCACAACCTACCTTGATAACACACATTGTCATAGTTGTTCCAAGACCATTCAAATAAAGAAGCAATTGGTGGTGGCTAGGGTTCCAGAGTCTTCGTCCACCCCAAACCTCTTTACTAATTTAGAAGAGTCGTATATATATGGAAAAAAATCTTATTTTTTCTCACGTCGAGGATGATAGCAAGGTTAATTATTTTTTTTAAAGATTTAAAGCAATCTTTTTTTTTTTTAAGAATTTATATATTACCTTTCATGGATAAAAATTACAGTATCGACTGTGATATTGAGGTTTGATTGTGTTGAGTATTCCTGAAGGGAAACCAACTCAGCCAGACTCTTGACTCTATGATTCACTAAAATTTAAACATATTCATCTGAATCGCCCCATGGGGAAACCGATTCGGCTGAACCATTCATGCATACTGTAAAACAAAAAAATACTATATTTTGACATACTAAAAATATTGGCATTGCTAGAATCCGACCGCCTATGAAGAAACTCCCAAAAAACAACTAACATTTTTCAAAATAAAACAAGAAATCTGACACATGTGTGGCATGGCCACTTTGTTCTGGTACGAAAGAGGGCCTCTCTTTGGATTCCCGCGAAGTCGAGGAATCACCAAGTGTACGTGAGGGTGAGACAAAGGTGCAGACAGGGAGACCAAGGTGGAACCAGAGAAACTGACAGAGTGCAAGAGAAACAGACGAGAGAGAACGATGGATGTGAACTAGAGAGAGGAGCATCGCCATAAGAAGGAAACTGGAGAGTAAGTGAACACACGTGAAGAAGGACCGATCGACATACTTCCTCCATCAGGATGACAAGAAGCTGACGTAGGGAGCACTGGAGAAATTATTTGGGATCACGCAACATTGAAGTGTTGCAGAGATCATAGGGGTGTAATAAAGGAAGGAGGGAGGCTGCAGGTGCCAATCACATGGTCCATGGAAAGGTGACAGACTCCCCTGGATGCATGGAGCACTCTGACACCCCATATGGGAGGCTATTTGTGCTAAGATCCATAGAAATATAGTCCTAGAGTAAGGGATGATCATTGTGGGTGGGATATGTACAGATGATATCTGGCCCTTCTAGAGCCACTCCAATATTGGCTAATTTGTATGTTGTCTGATTGGATTTTCTCCGCACATGTGAGGGATTGAGCACCAAGTGAGGCCTAGTGAGCATTGCAATGGAACCCAATCATGTGGTAAGTCGCCAGCAAGGTGAAATTCGGCCTGGATCCGCCCCATTGAGTATTTTTTCAAAAAGTCTAAGAATTATTTGTGAGTCCCCTTCGACGATCAACTTACGGTACCCATAGTATTGAGCAAGTTGTAAGCCTTTCAAGAGACCCCATAGATCAGTTACGTTGTTTGTGTTGTGTCCAATGTTACCGGCAATGATAGGCATAATGTTTCTTTGATTGTTGTGAAGAGCCACTCCGAAGCCAGTAGGGTCTAAATTACCTTTGGAGGCTCAATCAAATTTTAACTTGATAAACCCTGGAGCTAGAGGTGACTAGTGTGAAGGGATGTCTTTGACCTGTGATCTTTGGGGTTTCCTTGAAAATTGTGCGTGGAAGTTGATGATCCATTTTTCAAAGATACGCTTTTCTTGGGGAGGACAGAACAAGTCGTCATCTTTCCAAGGCTAGAAGAGGATGGTTTCTCTGATGTTGTCATGTATGTGTTTCCAGACTATCTGCCAATCAATATGAGACAAATGGAAGATCCTCCTATTTTGTTCTTTCCATATCTGCCAGAGGATGAAACCAGGAAGTAGATACCAGATGCAGTTGAGGATAGGATAATGAAAAGATGAGTCTCTCCATACTTCTATGGTTTCCTTGAGGCCTTCTCGATTGCAATCTGTGGTGTGCATGATTAAATCACAATAGTCCCAAATTTGTGTACTGTAGGAGCATAGATTAAGCATAAGATTTTGAGATTCTGAATATTTCTAGCAAATATGACAAATGGAGGGCTCGGCAAAGCCTCTTTTTGTGAGATTGTCCTAGGTGAGGATACCTTTATGTGCGACAAGACAGAGGAAGGTGCTTATTTTTGTCCAGTGATTGGTCGACTAGATTTTTGCTTAAACTTGCTCATGGGGGAGATGGTGGGAGACTGTCTTTATGTTGTAATATTCTCTTATGGTGAAGGTGCCCCTCGAGGAGTGGCCCCATATTAGGATGTTGTCTCCTTGAAGAATTTGATTTTTTTTGGAGAAGGTTAACTCATGCCAAGGCTGAAGATCCACTTGCACTAGAGTGTGGATTTCTATGGAGGTGGACTTCCAATGGTGACATGTTGCTCCAGGGGGGTCTTCTTGCTAGTAGTCTGCGACTGTGATTAGACCCGCCTGTGTGGTAGGGGAAACAATATTATGTGGAATGGAGTTTGTGCTAGAGAGGGCCATTTTTTCCAAGAGTCATACCAAAAGGAAGTTATCCATCCATTTTGTACTTCCCAGAAAGCGTGATCTGCAATCAGAGAGTGGCCTTTCTTCGCAGCGTTCCAGATCAAGGAGCCGAGAGTGTTTTCATTCCATCTGATAAATTTCTTCTCTGCAATGTATGGAACATATTTCTTTCTCCAAATTCGGTCCCATATGTCTTTTGGTTGCTTTATCCATCTCCACCAAATCTTAGCACTGAGAACTTTGTTAAGAATGGTTGGGTCCCATAATCCAATACCTCCTTTTAATTTTGGTTTACAAATCTTTTCCCAGCTAATCAGAGCTATTTTCCGCTCATTATTTGTCCCCTTCCATAGAAAGTTTCTTTGTAGTTTTTTGATGGATATTAGAATGAAGTCGAGGGCAGCCAGAGCATAGAAGGAATAGGTGGGAAAGGTTTGAAGGATGGACTTGAGGAGGATGAGGTGACTCGAAAGGTTGAGTGAACGAAAGGTCCAAGAGGAGATTATTTTACCCATGGAGGAAAGGAGCCCCTCCCAAGAGTTGTTTCATAGAGCTTTATTAATAAGGGGAATGTCGAGATATTTGGACGGAAGGGAGTTATGTGTAAATCCCTGGATATTGGTAATATGAAGTTGGACAGGGATGGGGGTGTTAAAAAAGAAGAGCTGGGATATTTCTCTATTAATGTCCATTCCTGAGGCTATGCAGAAGGTTTGAAGGATAGAGCGGATTTGAAGGGCCTCATGGATAGTAGGGGAGCTCAACATTAAGGTATCATCAACAAACTGGTTGTGGGAGATTGGGGGATCCATGACATGAAGGGGGATTCCAACTAGATATTTATCAGCAATGAACACTTTGATGAAACGACTAATACCTTCTGCCATGATGATGAAAAAAGGAAGGGGGACAGGGGATCCCCTTGTTGTATTCCATGAGAGGGAGAGAAGGGGTAGGAAGGAACACCATTGATCATAATGGAGAAGGAGGAGGAGGAGGTGATATTTAGAATCCATTATACCCATTCAGGAGGAAAGCCAAAAGAAAGAAGAACAGATTTCATATAATCCCAACTTAATTTATCAAAAGATTTGGAGAGATATAACTTTAATAACATACCTAGAGTGCCTGTACTCTGAAGAGAGCGTATGACTTCATGGGAAATGATGACATTGTCGAGAATTTTCCTACCTTCAACATATCCTAACTGCTTGGGGGAAATGATGAAGCGAAGGAGGGGTTTAAGGCGTCGGGAAATCACTTTTGTTAACAACTTATAAATTACATTGTAGAGAGCAATTGGTCTGAATTCCTTAGGACGAGTGACTTTTTCTTCTTTTGGGATGAGGGTTAGGAAAGTGGAATTAAGAGAAGGGAGAACCTGACTAGAGATTCGAGAGTCCTCGATGATGTCCCAAACTTCCTCCCTTATCATGGGCCAGTAGAAGTGAAAGAATTCCATCGTGAAGTCATCTGGACCTGGAGCTTTACCTTCGGGGGTGTCTTGCAGAGCTAGTTATACTTCTTCAATCATGATTGGTCTATACAAAGATTCATTATGCTCCTGAGTTATGAGATTGGGAATGTTCTGGGTAATATTTTCTATGTCGAGAGATTTGTCAACAAGGGGTTCAAACAACAGGTCTTGGAAATAAGAGACCCATTCCTACTTGATATCTTCATGTTTTTGGAGCATTTGACCTTACTCTGTGACCAAATGCGTAATGCAATTGTTGTGTCTCCATTGGATCGTCTCTCGGTGAAATGAGCTCTGACATCTTGTATTTATACTTCTCTTTCCTAGTTGTCTGGGTTGACTTCTCTTTCTGGAGGACAAAGACTCAATATTAATTATTTTCATTATCCAACTTATCTTCTAGGGTTATTTTCAAGGCTTTAGGGTTTCTTCTTGCTTCCCAAAATATTCTATTCTTGTCAGGGTTACACAGGGAGGTTTTTAAAGCTAATGGTCTTGAGCACAAACATACCATTCAACCGGTAGCATCATCATAGCCACATAGGCTATCTCATGATCAAATCATGAGCACCATCATCATTATCAGTATCATCTGATATCATCAACTGTATCATATCTCAAAGCCATACTCCATCTGAGTAATCAGGCATGATGTTGGATAAGTCACTCACTCCACAGAGTGATACAAGAACCATTCTTCTAATCTAGACATATGTCCTAGAATAATAACTATTCCAACATATGTCGAAAGCCACACCATGAGATACAATAACTATTCTTCTAATCCAAACATATGTCCTAGAAGAATAAATGTCCTAGACCATTTTTCTCCTGGAGAATGTTTGTCCACCAACACACTGACTATCCATCTAGATGATAATCATTTCCAACACTATTGATAGTCTTCATGGTAATCGGAAAAATGTCATTCAATAGAAAACAACCGTGTCTATCCATAGTAGTACACAACTACTATCCAGTGGTACACAACTACTATCCAGTGGTACACAACCACACCAAGTAGCACACAGATACTTAATCAGTGACGCATAGTCACAACCAGTGGAACACATCCACCACAGTAGCATACATCTATTGTCCAAAGACATACATTCTCCACAACAATCATATCATCTGATATCAAGTTGCATAAAACAATATCATGATATAAACTCATCCATATGGGCCATTCTTTCACTCACATATGTGATATTTGGAAGAACATCTTCGTTCAGAAGGTAAAACATAATCCATGGGCTATCTAGACTATTATTCTCATGAATATAAGAATATATGTCCTTGATTTCTGAGCCTAGACCATTCACCTAACTAGGCCATTCCTTCAACACTAATCATAGTGCAACCTGGAGAGAATGAGTCTGCCCTAGAAAATGTTTGTCCGTGATTGTTGAATTTGGAACATTCACCTAACTGGGCCATTCCTATGACACTAATCATAGTGAAACCTGGATAAAATGATTCTTCCATAGGGAATGATTTTCCGAACCATTTCGTAATGGAAATGACTGTCCTACACCAACCTCCAAAACATACCATTATTCGAAACTGCTCACAACTGTGAACTTCGAAAGAATGACTTCCCGACGAGGTAGAGCATTCTACTTGCCCACTACTCAGAGTGACTGCCAAGAATAATGATTGTCCTAGACCATTCCCCCACACTAACCACAAGGGGAATTATTGTCTATGGTACATCAACAATCTATCGAACCATTTTTATTAAGAAAATGATTGTCCGATCTGGAGCATTTTCCGAACTGGAAAATGCCTATCCGTCATAAATCTCAAACTACTTCACGAAATGGAAAGGAAATGCCCATCCTGGACCATTTTTCAAACTAAAAAATGATTGTCCATAAATCAATAACATAGCAATTCTCCCTCCTAACTTGGGAGTAATCTCTTCCTTTTTCAATAAGGAATTTGTCTCCATGAACCCTAACTTCATCACAGAGAACATAATGCTTGATCTCAATGTACTTCGGTCTGTCATGGAACACTAGTTTTCTCTGAAGGCTTCATATAGCTCTTATCATTACAATATATTATGGTCGACTTCAACACTTTTGTTTCCTAGTATCTCATGACATCGTGGCAAGGATCAAACTGAAATATATCCAAGTAGCACTTCTTTTGTCATCATGAGAGTTTTCCATGGATTAACAATCCATCATCCCAGACTTCTAAGTAACTATTTTGATACACTATCTATGTCATAGAAAGTTTTCACCACATTTCTATTGTATATGAGATAGTTTGCATCAAGTTGATTGAATCCATACAAGGTCTTCTTATATCTGCATGCATCGGTCTCTTTCTAGTATAATCTTCTTTCTCACTTTCTTTATTGGGAAGAACAATATTTTACATGTAAATTTCAATCCATGGATAATACAAGAGGTATATCTGGTTTACTGGAACAAGTTGTTGTCATAGTCTTCTCTCTCCTTCTAGAAGAAACTATGAATATTGCAATGCTTCCATTAATAAGCCTTTTTCATATTTTCTTACATACATGGTTCTTTATCATAACTTCCATTTCTTCTACTTGATTGATTTTTAGTGGGTTCAAACCAAATTGGTAGTCTTGTGATTCTCAGTATAATAATTGATTGTTCTTGCTTTTCTTTCTTTCTTGGAATCTTCATGTTCTTCCTCATGTCTCTCTTTAGCTCTTGGGTCCATGGGTTCTTCTATATGCCCTGAAGATTCCAATTTATTTCTTTCATCATAGAATCATGGATGTAGATGGACAACCAAGGATGCTTTACGGCTTCTTTTCAAAGAAGACTTCTTCTAGAGTCAAACTGAACACGTGTTGTTTATCATGGCTTCTACTTTCAATTGGAACATGAACATATAGCTCATAATCCTCAATGGATAATATAATTTAGGATTAGCTCCCTCCTAATCCTTTCTTCATGCATGAATGCATGCTCTTATTTTGGAATTTTGTAATCAACTCCCTCCATCTAAGAGAATCCACGCGTTCGTTTTCATCCTTATTTCCTTCTTGACTTAGTGTCACAAGTCTTTTTCTAACTTCCTCTTGATTGTCGACTTCTTTTTGTTTTGACTTATTTTGGGTCTCTTTCAAGTTTGATTCTGATTTCGACTTAATTGGCAGTTGTTGCTTATATAATAGTTTCCACAGGAATTGTTACCAAGGGTTGTCAACATACTTCATATTTTCACGTGTATTGCTTGACTTGTAGTCATCGTGATAGCAATCCTTATCTTGTTATTCCTCCATAGGTATTGTTTCACTTGAACATCTTATCTTCTAAGAAATAGATATGCAAGATATGTACAGAAACTATGTAAACATGGTATGTACAAGAACTTTGAAGAATATTGTTACCTTGACTTACAAGAAGAAGTTTGTTTTATCCTGCTTAGCCTTCTTTGAGGGTTCCCTTTCTTTGACAACTGATGCTTCGTGTGTTTCCTTCCTTAAGCCAAACATTCTCTTATTCCTAAAATTCTTGAATTTTTCTATAAAGGCTTGATCATCGTATTTCTTTTGGGATTTCTCTTTTGTGCTAATCCTTGATTCTTCTTATGTACAACAAGTCCAAAGTTCTTCAAATGTGAGATACTCCTTTCTTGTGTAACGTGTTCATGCTTGCGGAAAATCCATCCCATGTCTTGGGAAGGTTGTTGAGTACAATATTTACTAGTTCCTTGAAGTGATTTCTTCAATACCTTGTAGATGATCTCTTAATTGAGAGATTCTCACAAAGTATGATGGTATTCTTTCATCGTCATTCATTTCATGAAGCTTATTCTTCAGATTCATTACTTGTCCAATGTTTCTGACTAAGAAGAGAATAGTTAGGGCATCGTACATCTTCTTAGATGAGTCAAGATGAGAGATGTAGGGTATCAAGTGGTCTTTTACAGAGTCCACTATGATACTCAAATTGACGTCATTGTCCTTTAACTTCTCCATAACTGCAATGCTCTGAAGTTCCTTCTCTTTTCCTTCTTCAAACTATGGTTCCACGATATTTCCTTTCACGATTTCCAACACTTTATTCTTGGAAAGGATGAGGTCAATCCTTTTCTTTCATGCTCTCAAGTTAGAATCCCATTCTAACTTATTTTCTGACTTCATTGAGTAAGTCATGACTTCTTTGAATTGGTCAACCATTGACTTTGACTTGGTAAACCTTTGACTTTGACCAAAAACTCAAACTTGACATCTTATCTTGCTGAGAATATGAGGAGGTGCTTTCATCTAGGAGATGAGATGTCTTGTGAGAGATGTATAGGCCAATGGTAAGAGCCAGAGGTATCCAAGATGCTAGATTTCATCAATAGGCCATCCATCAAGAGGGATTCTGAGACAAGCAATCGATCCAAATGACACACCACCTATTGGGAGCCCGACCATTGGTTTGACCAAGTGAAGAGGCCATTTTGGGTTTCCAGATATATGAGACAAAGTTTATCGATTAGAGACTGAAAGTGTCCACTTTCTGCCTCAAGTCTACAAGTCTCGCCTCTTTTCTCTTCTAGGTGGAAGACCATGTTGAAGTCCCCCCATTATCCAACTATGATCAATGGTAAGGTTAGCCAGTCGATCCAGATTTTGAATGAACTTGAGCTTGTCCCCCGGAGTGGTTGGGCCATAAACATTTGAATGGAAGCATGGATTATTGGAGCCAATGAGCCAATATTTTGCTAAGATTGTCCATTTGGTAGTGAAGAAATTCTCCAACAGCACAGTGTTGGGGTTCCAAAGAATGGCCAAGCCACCAGTCGTGATTTTGGAATCAATGGCCATCATTTTTCCCCGTTTCTAGTGTCTAGAGAGGATTTGATTAATTTCTTCCCCTGCACATTTTGTTTCTTGAAGTAAAAGAATATCGAGTTGTTCTTCTATGCTACGATCTCGTAGAAGCCTTTGCTTTCTACGACAGTTGAGACCGTGTATATTCCAAGAGATGAGCTTCATTATGAGGATGGAGAGGTAAGAGGGAGAAAGTTGTCAGAGATGAGATGTATCTGACCTGAGTTTACCATGAAGTGATTGATTTCCTGTATGAGCTTCTGGGTGGATTTTCTTCCCCTTTTCTTCTCGTCCTTCTGAGGCTTTTGTTGTTCTCTTTGTTGGATGCGTTGGATGCCCAAGCCAGTGTTGGATCTGGCCCTCTATGAGCTTCTGGGTGGATTTTCTTCCCCTTTTATTCTCGTCCTTCTGAGGCTTGTGTTGTTCTCTCTGTTGGATGCGTTGGTTGCCCAAGCCAGTGCTGGATCTGGCTGCAGAACCTACTGAGAAATTGAGGAAGACCTTATGAACCTTACGAAGATGATTCGGAGGGATGGTGTACAGTTCCTGCTTGTGATAGGCTTGTTCTAAGTGTTTGAGGTCTACTCCTGCTAGATCTTGTTCCTCTAGGTCCATTCTAGTGTCTCCTTCTTCGAGATCTGATGCTTCTCTAGCCTTGGCGTGGGAAGAGAAGGGGATCTGCTCCAAGAAGGGGGTGTTTAAAAGATTTTCTTTTACATTGATGTGGGTTGCAAGAAGATTTAAAGCAATCCTTTTAGTTAAAAGAATATTTTTAAAGATTTAAAGCAATGTTTTTAGTTAAAATAAACTTACATGTTCCATTTGAATTAAACACAATTAACACTCCTTTTCTAAATATCACAATTAATTACGTGTACACCTATTGGTAATGGGATGTTGGCATATTCTTAGTCATGTTTCTGCCACGTTTTTCATATCTAAGATACTCCTACAATGCCCCGATTTACACCTAAAATGCAAGCCGACATAATTTGAATGTATCATTTCATATTCGTTTGTAGTCAAGAAATCGTGGCTAGCATAAGTCTTCATTCCATTAATGCTCTGTGCCTCTTCATACCTCTGACCTGTTGATGCCCCCTACCGTTTCATTCCATTAATGCCCCATGCCTTTTCATACCTCTAACCTCTTGATGCCCCTGACCGTTTCTTCCCTGACTTATGACGCATAATACGATGCCCGATGCCCCAGACCATTTCTTCCCTGAATTACGACGCATAATACAAGGTGGTATAGAGGAAAATACTGAGGCAGGAGCATAGAGGAGAGAAGGAAACAATCTTAAAGCCACAACATCGGTATCAACATCAGCAAAGATGTGAGGTGAGCAACAAATGTTCTCTGCATTTTATATTCATTTGTTCATTAAATAGATGGATTTTAAATTGCATGTACGCCCATGTCTGTGTGCATGTTGCATTGCACCCTTGTCCGTCTGTTGATTTAAATTGCATGTGCGTCATTAGATTCATATCATCCTGGACCTCAAGGATTTAAAAAGAATTTCTCATGCTTAAAATTAATTTATCTTCTACATAATCGTGCATGAACATCTGTTCTTCTTTTGAGCATTCGCCAATTGTTTTCGGGAGGGCGCACAACAACATGCATTGTAATAACCCTGCTAACATTTGTGGGTTGTTTTTGTCAAATGAAGGAGGGCGCAGATATTTTGTAATAACCCTACCAGGAATCTCACCAACAGGAACTATAGACCCCGCATTGATAAGTTTCAGATCATTAACAGTTTTTGAAGCATTATCCTTGTTCCTTGAGAGAGCCAATGGTTGGTGAACACCGATAAGTTAATGGTGAAAGACGATAGGTTAATCTGAATCTGTAATATTTCAGCAATCATTGTTCTCTTTTAAACACTTTTAAACATTTTATTCTAGAATGGTAGGTTAAACTAGATGCATGTTGAATGGTAGTTACCACAATTATTAAGGTAATAACGTTTTGAAGTTTAAATGTTTTTTCCTTTAACAATTGGGTATATATTTATCATAATGATGATTTCTCTTTTTATTTGCAGGAAAGAATCATATACCTCAGCCATAGACTCTCTAATGTTTTGGTTTCTGTGCATTTTATAGTTCACTGGCCATAGCTTAAAAATGTATATAATATATAGCATCAGTTTATATATATGATAAGTTTATTTATTTTGATTTTTTTTAATATGTTTGATTTTTTAATATATATTGTTTATATATCATGTAATTACATTAGTATTATATTTATTTATTTATTGGTCTTTAAATGGGTTTGTTTATATATTGCATTTAAATTGATATATAGATTATTTAAATTGACCATTTTTAAATGAAAAAAAATCAAGAAAGAGCTTTAATTTTTAAATTGACCATGAATTCTGCCAACACAAATGAAAGAATCAAGAAAGAACCTCAAATTTTTACTGCGTTGAGAATTTTACAGCAAAAACCTTTCGGCGTTTAATGGACGAGTTTGCGGCTGTATTTTCAGTTAAAAAAATCAAATTTATATGCTGTTAAGAACCAAAATCTTTTGCTCGGTTGCCTCTAATCTTTTCTCCATTATCTCCTTTTTCAGATAATTGCAAATCCGGCTTTAACTTGGCATACCTTGCCTGAAAGCATAGTCAACCATTATTAGGTGGCCTTTTTCCTTCGAAGGATAAAGGCAGATGAATAGAAATGGTGCAAGATAGTTCACTGGGTGGAAATTTCAAAGACAACTCAGTCGTGACAAAATTTAAAGCCTTGG
>ML792934.1:167888-182917 GCA_009831015.1 Picea engelmannii
GTCAACCATTATTAGGTGGCCTTTTTCCTTCGAAGGATAAAGGCAGATGAATAGAAATGGTGCAAGATAGTTCACTGGGTGGAAATTTCAAAGACAACTCAGTCGTGACAAAATTTAAAGCCTTGGCTCATCCAACCGTGATGATTAGGTCGTATTCTAATGGTTTTACGTTTATGTCTATTTAATTTTGAAATTTAAAATTAGGTCGTATTCTAATGGTTTTACGTTTATGTCTGTATTTAATTTTGAAATTTTGTTTAAAATTTTGTGAAAATTTTAATTTATTATGTATAATTTTAGTCTTTTTTGGGGAGGGATTTTTCAATTTCAATAAGTTTAATTCATTTTTGAATTAAAAATAGAATTTAAATAACTAAAAAGTGTAATTACTCTAATAATGGGCACAATTAATCATCTTTTGATCTAAAATTCTAGTTTGATGGCTAACAATTAAAGATGCTGAAATATTCTTTGTCGTCCTCCCAAATCAATGAATGTGATTTAATCTTCATAATCTCCTTGTATTTTTGAATGCATCATATTAATCTCTTTGTATTTTTGAATGCATCATCATAATCTCCTTCATAATCTTCATAATGTGATTTACTTTTTAACATTTACCTAATCATATTAAGAAATTACTATAGCACTATATGATTACCATGTTTAAATAATTAACATTTAACATTACCACGTCTGGATTATTAACCACGAATTTGCTCACCTATCCTTGCGTTTTCCTCAGATATTTTAGCAATCTAAGTGTTTCATATGCCTTTCAACGTTCATCAGTCATAATTATGTGACTGCGCTAGTTTACTTAAATGAAAAGTTATGATGTTTAAACAATCGCAAAAAGAGATGAAGGGCGACCAGATGCGACTGCAGGCGGGACTGCAGTAGCAATCCAAGATGGGGGGCGGAAAGGGCTTGGTTTTCTCCACGTATACCCCTCGGTTCCTCTCTACGCTGCTGACAATATATTCGGTTCCTCTCTACTCTGCTGACAATATATTCGGTAACTGCAAATCTGGGCGCACCTCTAATTCGTGCGGACCCCTCTCTGGCAGCCGTTTCATAACAGCAATGATGTCTCACGCAGTGATATCTCTCAGCTCTGATACCAACTTGAAAATAGAAAGAGAAAGAAACTAGCTGCTCTAAGGCGAGATAGTACCTGGAAGCCATCCAAGCAAAGCTTATAACGCCGAAGGCATTCCTTAAGGGGAGGTTTGCCTTCAGGGCTTCGTCGTCTGTCGAGAGGGTATGGAGGGAAGCCATGTGTCAAGTGGATATGTTTCGAAACGTTCAGCCAAATCTCTTACGTGGCAACGCGGGGAGGTTTGCCTTCAAGCCTTCCTCGTCTATGGAGAGCGTATGGAGGGAAGCCATGTGTCAAGTGGATATGTTTCGAAACGTTAAGCCAAACCTCTTACGTGGCAACGCGGATATGGTTCGGAACTTTCTAGACGGCAGAGGAATAGCTTGGATAGATAACCGCGCCTGTTTCGCCTGTGCTATTCCGCAGCTGGTACCGCTTCTCTCATCTGAAAACCTTAAGACACAGGAAAACAACCCGTCCAGGGTAGTGGAAGCCGACGCGGTTACTCTGCACATCCAAGGGGGTCAGTGTGGCAACCAGATTGGTGCCAACTTCTGGGAGGTGGTGTGTGCCGAGGGGATTGATCCTCAGGGAACCTCTGATCTCCAGCTTGAAAGGGTGAATGTGTACTACAATGAGGCGAGCTGTGGGAGATTTGTTCCGCGGGTTGTTCTCATGGATCTTGAGCCCTGGACCATGGACAGCGTGAGATCAGACCCTTACGGTCAGATATTCAGGCCTGACAACTTTGTTTTTGGCAAGTCTGGAGCTGGTAACAACTGGGCCAAGGGCCATTACACCGAAGGGGCTGAACTCATCGATTCGGTGCTGGATGTCGTCAGGAAAGAGGCCGAGAACTGCGACAGTCTCCAAGGTAAATTAACGTTTCCAGTTTAACGTTCAGAACACCTTCCCCTGTATTAACACACGAAACCGTTGGTTTCGACGAGCTTAAATCCTTTGTTTCTCAGCTTCGGTTGCGGCGATTCTCTCCTTTTCTTATATCGTCCGAAACAGAATCCAGATGAAGGGGCTGGCGAGAATGAAGAGCCTGCTCGTTTAGGCCGTCCTGTTGAGGAACCGTATATTGCCCCTGGTGACCTGAAAGTGAATCCTGGACGGGTATCGGAGCTTTGTATTGTAAGACCCTCCCGTTAGCCTTCATGGTCCTCACGAACTCTCCGTGTTCTCCAGACGAATTGGACTGTACGCTCCACTGCATATGCTCTACACGCATGCAGAGCAATCCAGAGAAATCCAAAAGGTGAAGATGCTCTACCGCGTAGAGAAAAGCTAAACCCTACGAATTGTACAGCTGTAAAACAGGAATGAAGTTTGATTTACAAGTGCGCGTCAGCTCAATCCTCGAGGTATGAAATAGTACAAATGGTTGTCGACTAAATTCTCAATTAGGGTGAGAGAACGAGGTCTGATGTCTTCATATGACTGCTTGCAGATTATGGCTTGGATTACAGTTTGATTCAATGAGGTTGATTTTGTTAATAAGTAATAAAGTATGTATTGCTGCTTGCAGAATAGGGTGCAACTCTCAACATATCCGCCTTTGTGCCTACCTGCCTGGCCACGGGGGTGTGCTTCTCGAAACACCTTAAAAAACATAAATACCCGTGTGCAAGTGCCCCTTATTATGCTCTTTGCAGGATGACCCAGAATTCAGGATGCATTTTGTATTGCACCATGCTTCCTCTTTATGTGGGCTCAAACATGAGTTCTTATGAAAGAGGACATGCTTTCTCTATTTGTTACTGCATTTATGTTGTCACTTGTATGCTCCAGGTAGAAGAATGTACTTTCTCTGTATTTGTTGTCAAAGTTCCATTTCTTTTTTGTTTTAGTAGAATTATCATGGAAATAAAACTATTAGTACATTACTTATCATTGCATTGTTTTTTTTTATACATATTTTAGAAAAAAAAATTGTTTCTGCACATTTTTTTCTTGTCATGGAAATGCAACTTTCCATAACATTTTCTTATTAGTAATTTAGTTTACACTTTTGCTGTCAGCTCTAAGTGCTGAGGACCGTGCTGGTTTGGTCAATGCTTTAAAGGTATACAAAACTAATTTAATGGCCTGTCTTCTCAGTATTCTTGCGTGATGTTTTTCCCTGATGATATTCTCGTGAAAATATTGGTAAGAGTAGCTTCGATGTCTGTAGTCTTTACCTAAACTTACAATTCACAACATATCGTTGGCTGTTCTGCAGGATAAGTTGCAACACCTTGCTGGACAGCAGTCTGGTTTTCTTGATTCTCTTTCTCCCACTGTAAAAGACCGAGTGTCAGCATTGCAAGAACTTCAGCTGCGTTTCAGTATCATTAAAAGCTAACTATTTTTGTATTTGTTTGTGGATTTTCAGTGGCCTTTATTGTGGTCCCTGGCATTAGTGGAATGCAAATTACTGCAAATTTATTGAACCAAAGTCAAGAATGTTCAAGTTGCAATATAATATTTATCAAATTTTGTAAGATTAGAGTTTAAAAGGTAATTTTTTGAAGCTTTTAAATCCTCAGAAATGCTTATTTTCATCAAAATTATAGTTGAATTGTAGTGCCAACTAGCAATGTTTCTAAGTCAGTATCCACGACAAAAATTGTACATGTTTAAGACTTTTAATGTTATTAAGTTGAAAGGCGTACACAATTAATCACTTTTTAATCTAAAATTCTAATCCGATGGTTAACAATTGAAGATGCTGGCATATTTTTAGTCGTCCTCTCAAATCATTGAATGTGATTTATTCTTCATAACTTCTTTGTATTTTTGAATGCATCTGTTAACCTGTTTACCTTTTAACATTTACCTAATCATATTAAGAAATTACTGTAGCACTATATGATTGCCACATTTAAATGATTAAACTTCTGATTTAGCACATTGACTGTGCTGGCTATAGACACTCATTTTCTAATTATACATTTCATTTTCTGGCATGTTTCATTTTCTATCCACTCCTTTCGGCGTTCATCAACCACGATTTTGAGTGGCTGTGCTAGTCATATAAACGATCAGCTATGGGGCAGGGCTTTATTAAATATGTAAAGGCAAATTCAAGGCAACATGCTTCGCATTTTTTTCATCAAAATTATAGTTGAATTGCAATGCCAACCAGCAATGTTTCTAAGCCAAGATCCACGACAAAAATTTTATATGTTTGAAACCTTTCATGTTATCATATAAACGATCAGCTATTGGACATGGCTTTATTAAATATGTAACGGCCAATACAAGGCAAAATGCTCGCCATTTTACATTTAAATACAGAGTAAAAATTGTATGTACCATGAATCCTGCTGGCTACCTAGCAAATCAAAAAGATATTTCCACGAATTAGTACCAACATGGTGGGGTAGGGTATTGCATAGATTTATGTTCATGTCTTCTAATCTTTTGAAACAACATTTTCTTGCAATGTGCATTTACTGAGAAGAAGATTAGGCCCTGTAGAGACTATCCAAGAACATGTTCTGGTTAGTTAGAATGTACATTAGATTGTCAACCAGCAAAAATTTACATGACAGTGATTGGTTCCTTTTATATAGATTTGGCATGTCTAGAAGGCTTGAATTAGTTTTTGAACAGTGGCAACACTTTTCACATCTTTGATTATTGGAGATACATGCACACTTACATAGTACATTTTTTCCTATGTTGAGGGTGCATCTGGTCTCCTTTGGTCCAAGATATTCTTCCCTGCATGAAAATATTCTTTCCTTAGACAAGGGCGCACCTCTTCTTGAGTCATTTTTCAGTTGTACATCAATTACATTAATGGAGTCCGGTCTTGCATGCCAACCTTGGAATCATTGCTAAGTGTTGCACGCCTACCTTGGAGTAATCACCAAGAGGGTGCACCACATAGGAGGGAATACCACATTTGCACGAGGCTAAGAGGGTAGTTTGTTCAATCTTGCATGCCAACCTTGGAATCATCACCGAGCACACGACATGTGCATGCATTGAGTGTAGCTCACTGTAAAAACTTATCCCTCCGCCTGTTTAATTTCTTCATCACTCGCTCACAGCCCTGGAGATCCAACCATCTGAGGAACAGAAAATAATCTCCCAAATTAAATGCACCCAACAACTCAATACTGGTGACAGTAATCATCTCCTTAAATTCTTCCACCTCTTCCACGCTGCCCAGGTAACTTTTGTCAGTCAAGATGAATCTCACAATAATATCAAATATGAGCTCCACTACCATCAATCTCACGTTCACAATAGTCGAAGCCCCACGGTCTTTAACTGCCATTTACGTGCACCTCTCGAACAGGCCACACACTAACTTTGACATCTCCTCTGTTCGAATATTCTTGGACGCCTCCACCTTGGAAGGAGATAGAAGTTGCGACATCCAAATCTTGCGTAGTTTTTGACATCAACGGTCATATGGATCAAGGCCGAGAAGCTTACAATCATAGCCCAAATGCTCAGTTTTCGCGGACCGTGGCCTGGAGGTGAAGTTCAAGTCGTGGGTGGTGAGACACTCCCTGGCTAGCTCCCATGAGCTCACTACCAAGACATACAACGCTGCCAACAGTCGGATTATGTGCATTTGGTGCAAGCGGGGCTTAAATCCCTGGAGGATCTTGATTTGTCGAATAATAGAATACAGGTATTGGAGGATAAGAGTTGTTTAGACCATCTACTTACATCTTTGAATCCACTATTTATACGTTAATATGGAGTTATTGAGATTTTACTTAAAAACGTAAATACCATCCATTTAGTCAGGAGGAGAAAATGCACGCGCATGTAATCGAGACCACAAACAACGGAAATATCCTCATCAAATGTTGACGACCTAAAAATGATACTGAAGCCAATTTCACCGCCAAATAACAAATGAAATGGAGGGGAAGGAATTCGCGAGAGATTTACATCTGCACTCAAATCCCCCACTGATAATTACAGTAGAAAACCACCATTATCATCTGAATCCACTTCGTATCATATGTTGTCGTTATTAGTTTTCTTTGTAAATTTTATCTCAAAACCCTTACAACTATTTATCTTTGTGGGGAATTGAAGAGTAGAGAAGAAAGATGTTTGGCATGCAGAGTCAATCTGATGGAGGTTTCCTAATCTCCGGAGGCGGTTTTATGCCTTCTCAAGCAACCCAAGTTAACGAAGGCAGTTTTTCCTCTGTCAGGGTAAGTGGCTTTCCCTCTATAAGGGTAGGTTGTCTTAGGGTTTTCAATATATGCGTGTTTTGGCAGTTTAAGGAGCCCGACATTCAAGCAAGCCTGGATGGTTTTGCAGAAAAGAGGTACCAGCAGCGGGCTTCTTCCATTGATGGTAAAACAAATAAGCCAAGCTACCCAGAAGCTCCCGAACAAGAATTCAAATTTTACAATAGATGGCGTGGACGTCAACAATGTAATTTATCATTCTTTACCTTTACTTAATTTTAAAGGGGTTTTTGTATTATGGGAAAATTTGTGTTTTTCTGGGTGTGCAGTTAACCCATGTTGGGATGGTCTTCAACAAGGAAGAGAGGGTTACTAATGTATCATTTTATCTTGACGACAGTAAACGAAGAATGGAAGTGAAACGATGGTAAGTTTTATAATTGTTGTTGTTGTTATTATGTAGTTTTCACCCAATCTAGCCAATCAAAGTAATTTATTGTACTTTTATTTGATTGTTTTTTCATGCCTCCGGTCACAAGATCGAACCCTGTATGGTGTTTTTTTTAAATTATAATTATTAACTATGGGCTCCTCCTTGTGATATATGTAAAGTGCCTAGGTGGAGGTGGTGGTTGTACCCACTTTCGTGGGCATAGATAGATCTCATCCCCAATGCCCTCCATACTACAGGTTTTTATGCCAGCGTACGTCGTACATCTGCGGGCTGTAACTTCGCGCTTGCGGATTAGACTATAATACCGGTGTCATACGATGATGCTAATTGTATCGTGACGTTGACGTTATAGTGCCCATGTAACACACCCACTATCGTAATTTTAAAAAAAATTGGGTTAATCTCCCATACATGAGAAATCTCCACAAACCCGCATTAGCGAAGTGCCAATCCCTGGTTCAATATCGGGATTCGGGGTTTCTAATGTCAAAACTCATTCACCCCATGACTCACGATCCTCCGAATCCCGATGCGCTCCTTACGCATTAACTCCCCGGGCCAAGCCTGTGGTTCACTGCCTTTACGACCGTGGTCTTACCTTCTGTACGGGGCTACTTCTATCGGAGGTTCGGGATTTCCGTTGTCGTAATTCACGAGTCCTCAGAACTCGCAATTCTCCGATCCCCGATACGCCCCTAACGCATTGGCCCTCTATGCTATACATTGGTCCATGTGACCACTTACCATAAGACCACCGCCGTATAACCTCCCATCGGGATTTCGGCGTTTGTGATGACACGAAACACATGTCCCCGGGACTCGCAATTTCCCGATTCGCGACTCTCTCCGGATGCTCGACACGCGTCCCTTGGATCCACGGCTTATGATGGTATCGGGAATTTGCGTATCGTGGTTTTGTAATGTAAGGGTTTCATGTCCTTGAAATCCCCGATACGCCGATTCCCGATATGCCGAATTCCGACTCTCTGGGATCTCTTGCCACGCGTCCTCGCTGATGGACGGTGTTGATCCTGTCGGGAAATCGCGATTTCCTGTTGCACAATTTCTTATCATCGAAAACTCCGATGAACAAAACTCCGACGGCGCCCGATCCTTTGCCACCTGTCCTCGCAGACGGACGGCCCAGATTGATTCTCGGGGTTTCGGGACTTATGATGTCCTGGTTCTCACGGCCTCGAGAACTCCGATTTTCCGATGCGTCAAACTCCGACACCTGTCCCTCAGATGGACGACTCAGATCCTATCAGTAAATCGCGGATCGCGATTCCGGATGGTAAGAATTCTAGGTATTCGAAAACCCCGATATGCCGAACTCTGACTCTCTAGGATCCTCTGCCACGTGTCCCTGCTGTTGGACGGCTCAGATCCTATCGGGAAATCGCGTATCGTGATTTCATAATGTATGAGTCTTTTGTTTCCGGAAACCCCGATTTCCTGATCCCCGACTTTACGGGATCTCCTGACACGCGTCCTGCACAATGGATGGTCCAGATCTTATCGTTGTTTCGAGACTTGAGTGGCCCCGATGCCTGGTACCCCGGATTTTCGAGATGGACGATCCCGTGACACGTGTCCCTCTCCAATCGGACGTCTTAGATTTGCTCTCGGGATTTCGAGACTTTCGAAGTCCTGTTTCTCTTGCTCTCAGGATCTCCGATTCCCCGATCCCCGACTCTTCAGAATCTCTTGCCACGTGTCCTGGCTGAGATCAATGGCTGAGATTCTCTGTCGGAATTTCGAGGCTCAAGAGATCTCAGTCCTCTCGACCTGTAAAACCCCGATGCCTCCAAAATCCCGATGACTTCTCAAAGTGTTGACACGTGTCCTGCCGAGATCAAAGGCTAGGATTCTTTTTCTGTACACTAAGGTTTTAACTCCGGCGCAACTTCTCGAGATCTGACGGCTTTCGGGACTATGGTTTAAGATCTGGCGGTTCAGATCATTTCTCCTGCACACTTCCCTTCCAGAGGCTATACTCCGTGCAACTCCTCCCGATCCAACGGTTTACGGGAGTTCTACTCCAGATCCGATGGCTCAGATCACTTCCTCGCATGCCTACCCCTGCGCTTAACCCCTGCGCAGTTTCTCCGGATCCAATGGCTGACGGGTAATTGGACCGAGATCTAACGGTCTAGATTCGTTCGTTTGGGTCTTGGAGTTTACGATCCCAATTTCTCGTTGCTCACGACAATAGAGGGTAAAGGGGCAAGGTGTGTAACGCCTGCGTTACTTTCGTCAATCTAATGGTCGTGACCAACTATGGATCCTCCGACGAGATCTCAACCGTCGACTTATTTTATCTCACAACACTACTATCCTGAAACCTCAATAGGATCGTTCCTCCTCGTACAGGGTTAATAAGGCCTGTGCGTTCGAATCCTTATTCTGGGTTCTGGGTGAACCTTTCCGAGGAGGGAATCTCTGTGAAGAGATCCTTACCGTGTCATTTCCGGGAACAGATAAAGGGAGACGGCTCCCTGAGAACGGCTAGGCATGATTAGATTTAGTTATGAACGTAATTCAAGCACTACACGGTCATTCTCATGCTGAAATCATTTACAATTTCACAAGTCTATGAGCTAATAACTACTCCTTATTATCAGTTACTGCACAGGCATTCTTACACAGGAAATATTTGCAATTCCACAAGTCTATGAGCATGTGTGACAGCATATAAATTTCAGAATATAATATAAGCAAAATACTTATCAGAAATAACTTCAGCAATGGAAGCAACTACTGAGAGGGGTGCTCGTTTCCACCCAACCGTAGGCGTAGTGACTCCTAATGGATTTACCACCAACCACCCCCGAGCTGAGACCACGATGTCCTGAGACCTGCGTCTCTCTGTCTGCCAGTGCCCAGGAGCGAAGGTTGCAATCCTCCCTCCCTGCGATCACTCACTCTGCGTAAAAATTGCCAGAGTTCCCCTCGCGTCTTCCCTTGCAATCGCTTCTGCCATACGCCTTATCCTCTCGCGAGGTTGCGTGTGGCACGATTACCCTCGCGCTGGTCAGTCATGATGGCTCTATGGATAGGAGGTTCACCTCCCCATCCCTCATCAAGCCATCAACCTACCAGCCTGCAAGGCATTTATTTCAGGGCTAGCGAGCCGCTTTTGGTTCTCCGGGCCAGTGGAGTCCAAATACGGTATTCAATTCTTGGTGGAAGTTAACGCCCCTTTTTCAAGGTGCCCTCCACCACCATCGTGGTCTCTTTTCCGCACATCCCCTCTCAGCAGTTCTGCAATAAATTCAATAATATTCAATCTATCATTTACATCACATATTCATACTTATGAGTTTTGCCATAGTCCTTGGCCAGTTCAGTTTTATTTACAATCTGGGGGAAACAGGGTGTTATAGCCCATATGTGCCATCATATAACACTGTGATATCGATTGTAGAGCAGATGATAGAGGAGATGATAGTTAGCTTGCTACCACTTTGGTGGTCTAGTTTTTTGATATACTCGTTAAGAGTTTGGAATGGTCATGGAATTCAAATAATTTTAATTTTGTTTTTCTTTTCACAGAGAGAGAACCACTATTAAGATCCTTCACCAAGATTGGTCAGAGACAATGGAGATGAGCTACACATGTTAATTTTGCAACAAACTTGACAATATATAACTAACTTTTTATATTTTTTTGATAATGTTGTCATTGATGGTGTCTATTCTGCCAAATTTGTCCAGGACTTGCCCGTAGCCCCATATTGAAGAAATGGCTTGCTTATGCAATGAGACGACCCACTTGTACAAGTGAGACAACCCACAAAAAGCGAACATTTTGTTGGCATAAACTGAAGTCCATCCAACAAAGGAGGAGTCCTATGAAGTTAGAATAGTCTTCTATATATTCGTTGTCACTATTTTTCTTATGCTCGCCTGAGGAGGAAGGAACAAACTTGAAGACAAGGTCACCTCCTATATTTTCCCAGACAAGTCGCGAAATAGAGCATTCCCACACCGATTTCACTTCCTTGTATTTTCTAATTGCCTCTCTATTACCTCTCTGAGTTAGAAGAGATGCACGTATGCAAACATGGGTATCTTTGGAGGAGTTTTACATGCATGGATATGTGAAGTTGAAGAGCAGATGGGGTTGGAGCATTGTACCAAGTTTCAGCTAATCCAAAGCATCCATGGAAGACAAATTAGTTGAGTAAATATGAGAAGGATCTAAGGAATCATGGAATATGAAAAATACAACAACCTTCTACCAAGGGTTTATCATTAAACTGAATCACCGAGTCTGTGTTATGCCTGCAACCCCAGGGTATTCCTTCACTTAGGGTTCTATTTTTTACTCCATGCCTACAGGTTGCATCCCACTTTTTTTTCACAAAGTAGTCCACTTACACACGGTACAAATGGTATTTTCCCCATAATCCAAGCTCGTATTTGGTTTAGATCTGACAAGAGAGTGTGAATGCCTTGGCAATTTGAGCATCGAGCAACATCTTATTGACATTGGGTGTCGATCACGTAAAAAAAACATCAAGTACTAGAGATCAGAAACATCACCCAGGACTACCAGAGTCCATGAATCGATTGATCAATAATGTAGGTCAAGATTTATATTTTCTCTTTAAAAAATCATTGCGATGAAGTTGAAGTTGATTTTGTGTATTTATTCGTATTTATAATGTTTGTCGGTATGGAAGTGTATATTCTGGAATAAAAGATTATTATGGTGACAAGTCCCCCGCGTAGTAGAGGGTAGAAACCAATGCAGTTCATAAACCAAAATGCCAACACATATTATCCTTCTAAACCCTAAAAACTTCAGAGCAGATTTATCGTTCTAAACCTTAAAAATCCCCACACATAGTTATCCGTCCAAACCATAGAAATCCCAGCACAGACTTATCCTCTTCCCAAATTGTTTTGATCTCGTGACCTGCATATGTCAAAATCATACACACTATTGTGTGACTTATGTGGCTGAGTGCGCTTAGGGCTCCAGAGCTGCTATAGATGTAGTGTACCCGACCTCCTATATGGTCATGTCGAGGGGATGGGGTACTTAAAGGAACATTAATTGCACTACTGTTGCATACTAAGGCAAAATAAATGCAATCAATGACAATTAATTTAACTATAACCAAATAAAATGAAATGACATAGATATATACAAACAACCCTTCATTGCATTCCAAAATGATTCCTAAGCATAACAATCTTGCAAAATTACTCATTGCCATCAAAGAACTCCTATATGGTCATGTCGAAGGGATGGGGTACTTAAGGAACACTAATTGCACTAATGATGCATACTAAGGCGGAATAAATGCAATCAACAAGAATAAATTTAACTATAACCAAATAAAACCAAATGTAATGCCCAATATGTGTACATTAGATATACAAACAACCCTTCAGTGCATTCCACAATGATTCCTTGTTGAATTTCCGTCTCAAACATTTATGTTCTTTTACTTTTAAACAATTAACACAATCACTATGATTCTCACACACGATGAAGTCCCCCATAGAGATGGAGAGCCTGATTATCCTTGTAGGTCCCTCTTCCACTTTCCAAAACCGGTCATCAATATTGCGAACCCTCAGAACCTCGCATTTTAGGCTATCGTGTTTAAGTCCTTTCTCGGATCGACTACTTCCGAGATGCAATTGTAATCTTAAAAATAGGAACTGTTGTTGTTCAATCAGTATGAAAATAGATATATAATCCTTGCAGACTGCATATAAAGGATCTTAGATTTATTTTAAACAATTAACACAATAACTATTTAAATCCAAGTCTATATATATATATATATATATATATTAATTACAATACTACTTATGAAATAATATACTTATAAAAGAAACTTAAAAAAAAAAAGGACTATATTATTTTTTAGGCGTTGAAACCATTAGGTTGCCTTTCCCCCGGTTCTGGGGTATGCTAGTTTACTTTAGAAGTAATATATATATGTGATGATATTCACTTTAGACTGTTGAAACCATTAGATGGAGTGTGCTTTAAAAGTTTATTTCAAATTTCAATATTAAACGGATTGTCATAATTGCCATAAGTATTATTAAGGTGGGTGAGCAGCTGTTGTGATTGCGAACACGTCGTCTCCATTTTTTAAATGTCGTATACGCATGTTCTTTGAATGGGTGAGAGTGAGTTCTACCGAAAAGATCAGATATTGACGCAACCTGCCCCTCAGACGGACAGTCGCTCTCACCAGGACCTTCAACAACTCAGCCCGAAGAGTCAACAGCTCTCCAACTCCCTCGGGAGTTCTTTACCCACAGTCTTCTCAACGATCCTCCCTTCGGACTTCGGAAGATCGGGTTTCGCGGATTCGCGAACCTCACGACCCTGCTCCCGTATCACTTGAAACGCCGAACCCCGAATACCGATAGTCAACGGTCAGCCCTCGGGATTTCGCTACTTGCGCTGTCAATGCTTTGGATTACCAAATCCCGAGTGCCGAAGTGCTGAGTTCCTCGACACAAAACCACCTGGACTCCACTCACTCCCGGGCCCACGATGCCACGTCACCTCGGGACTTCGCGGATCACGAATCCGCGGTGCATGAACTCCTTGACGTCGAGAACCTCGACTCCCAGGGATCCTTTGACGCATGTCTCACAAATCTACGGTTGTGGTTATATCGGGGAATCACAGGTCGCGATTTCGCCGGCCGCAATTCCTTTGCATCGCAAAACCCCTAACTCCGATCTTGCGATGCCACCTGTCAACACCTCTAGGTAAGGCCTACACCTTGACACCTGTCTCCCCCTCGTGCTATCGGGAAATCGCGATTCGGAAATTCGCGTTCCCTGATGCACAAGGCCACGGCCCTTACAAAATCCCGAATCCCGACTCCTCAGGATCCTGCGCCACGTGTCCCCTCTCCGATCAACGGCTCAGACTGATTCGGGGAATCGCAACTCGCAATTTCTCGAGGTGTAAACTCTTACCTCGTCAACTCCCCAACGCCGAACCTCCGAAGCCCGATGGACCTTTATCCTTCCTCGTCTGTGCCTGTGGGTTATTCCCCGCGCAACTTCTCCACGATCTGACGGCCCTCGGGATTTCGCAGAACTTTACGGGGATCACCAACCGTCGATTCTCTTTCTCTTGAGAATTCTTCCTGCTGCTAAGACTCGATTCTATTCACGTTCCTCCTGGGTCTTTTCCACGATACTTCAAGGAACTATCCTTCCTGAGTTGAGTTCTCTCCGACTCCTTCAGAGACTTCGAGTACGATACTCCTACGCTCGGCTTCCAACAGCTCTCAAAGAATTGAAGTCTCCCAGATTCTGCGCAATCCTGTCAACAATAGTCCAGTCCTCCTTCTCTCAGACTCGTCTCTGAGACTTTCAATCCGACCTGCACTCACCTGCATGATTCGAATAACCCGAATCTGGGCAAAAGAGAACAAAAGTTCAACTGCTCAGCCTCCTCAACGCACTCTATGCGGAGGAATTCAACTGCACTCTATGTAGGAATCTCCTCGCTTAAGCAGAGAAACAATTGTAACTCATTCCCTCATTCTCTCAGGTTTCTGACCTGATATGCAATCACATATGCAGCATATAGAAGATAAGCATAAAAAGAAGCAAACATGCAAAAGCATAATATCAACAACACAAAGAGATCAAACACATCCATGGAATTGAATCAAAGTCTCTCTTCTATTAATTCAATCTGTACATGGGGGTTCTTCACAAATTCTCTGGTCTGCTCCTCTTCTCTCTATGCTAATGCTGAATAATAATCAATTACACAAGGAGGGTGCCTATATTCGTTTTCCCTCCTGGAAGATGAAACTGTCTAATCTACAGCTAACCCTATCTACCAGCATTTAAAACTGTTAAATGCATTCTTATCCCTATTACATTACAAGTGCGCTTAGCTTTGAATGCCTTTAGTTAAAACGACGGCGCAACAATACCAAGGTAGAATTCAAAATCTGAAGTTTGCTGGCTTGTCCAGCTGTCATCTTCTTTCTCCACACGCGGCTCGGAAGATGGAGTCGTTGATGCTCCTGCATCATACTCCTCGGCTCAAAAGATTTCATGGGCTCCTGTCCATGAGTTCCTGTACAGTTTGCCCATGTTTCAGAATCACTGCTTCATCTTCCCATCTGGCATCCTCCACTGGGTGATCTTTCCATTTCACCAGCTACTCAAAGTATTGCTTTCTCCTGGTCTTCCTTCCAACTCTTTTATCCAGTATGCACTCCATCTCAGGCTTCTGTGCAACTGGCAATTCCTTCTGCCACTGGATCGTTGGTTGTTCATCAGTTCCAGCTCCTTCATCCTCGGT
>ML792934.1:195985-222348 GCA_009831015.1 Picea engelmannii
CAGTTAGAAGAGTTAAGAGTCAGTTATCTAGTTGTCTTTTGGTTTGCATGTAGCCGACTCGGGAGAGTCTTTTCCTATATAAGGATGTAATCCGTCTTCGTTTAATATCAAGAAGTGAGCGTAGCCTCACCGTGTGTTTGCCTACTTCGTTCTAATTCTACAAGATTTTTTATTACACTGTTCGAACACCATTAAATCAACCTTCTAAAGACAGGTATATCATAAAGATTGCTAGGAGTGGTACACCAAAGGGATAATCTATATTTAAATGATCTTTTACCTGATAATGCATCGAATCAATTTTTAAATAGTTAATAGTCATAACAAAGTTTACCATGTTATTTTCGGAGTAGCATCAAACGAATATCGCACAAGCCTGAATTCTCGCTTATATTTTTGTAATGCGTTTTAACTACACTACAGTGAATGAATACGTTCGGGTTCCGATAGAGTATAAAGTTCATTTGATCTTCAATGTATTAATTATAATTATATCGTCCTTGGAGCAAAGAGGAGATGCGGGCGCGGCTCTAGCGAGGAAAAAACATAGAGATTTCAAAGGGAGGAGAGGTTTAGAGCCAAGGCACCTTAGTTCAGTCTAGGGCTTTTCAATTTCAGGTTTGAGGGGTAAATGTGCTCTTAAAGCTCTTTACTCTCAATACAAGGGTTTTTAGGTTAAGATTGCTGTGAAGGAGGCGTGTTACCGTTAGAGGCAAAGTAGTGCCTTACTTCAACGATGAAAGGGTGGTTACAGCAGATTCGGAGCGAAGGAACATAGATAAAACCGTTCCGCCAAAGCTCGGACAGAATTAACGGATGTTTGTATAATTCTATTAAGCAGAAGGCGTTCTTTAAGGGGAGGTTTCTCTCGCCTCTTGGTAGTCTATCCGAAGCCAATTGGTACTTGCCTTTTGTTAATTGCAATAAACGAATCTTCTTTCGACCTGTGTTCTCCTTCACCGACTCTAAACCCCTATTGATAGAGAGGCAAGCTATCGAAACATCTTTGGATTACTAGGCTTTACAACTTCAACCGAAAGAAGTAGTGGCTTTTTCTCACTCGTCCTATTCATCTTATTCATCTCATGTTGGGCAGCGGAAGCAAAAACATAAAATAAAAGCATAGCATAAATGAAGGAAAAAACTACTGGCAATGATAGTCTCTACACAAATTGCTCTCACACTCACTACACATTGCACTCACATTGTACTCTACCTCTATTGATCATGAATAAATCACATAGTTACATGAGCAGTTCATAAATAGATTGCATGGATGTGCATTAACATAGTTGCATGCATGTGCATGTGCATGTGACCGCATGAGGAAATTCGTTGACATGTTTCCAACAATCTCCACCTTGACAACAATTCTATCTCCATCAATAACCTATCTAATAAACCGTTGTACTTGTTCAAATCTCATAAATCATAACCTCAGACTAAATCATTGCAACCATTGTAGGTGATATTTGTGCTTCTGTGTTTGAAACACCAATTTCCATGCTCTTGACCTGGTTTTGTTATGTGTCTATTGACAACACCAAATGCATGTAAAATGTTGACCATTTATCCATCGCAATCATCAAACTTCCTACTAGCATATAATACTTGAGACATATAATCATTTTCTTCTTCATCAATTAGGACATAAACCTGAAGAGAACTTACAATGGAAAGACAAAGGGATTTTACCAATTTCACGTTATTCATATTGAATTTCCTAAGTATCTTCACCACATGCTTCTGTTGTGATAACCAAGCTTACCATATATCTCATCTCTGTGTATTTCCATGCCCAAGATTTATTTTGTTGCTCCTAGATCTTTCTTAACAAACGTCTTAACCAACTGAGCTAACCTATTGACCTGAACCATGCTTATGCTTGCAACAAGCATAACATATAACACCAAGATAATGAATATACCATAAACACAATGGTTATACTCACTTCTTGTAAAATTTGGCTCACCATGAAGGAATCAAACATCTTGTACCATTTTCCTAGCATGCTTCAGGCCATATAATGATTTTTGAGTTTGCAAAAAAATCTTTTATTGCGATTCTCAACTAACCATTCTGGTTATTCCATATACATCCCCTTATCCAAAAAACTCTATGTAAAACAGTGTTAACATCTAGATGTACTATCACAACCAGTGCTAACACAACATGAATAGAAACAAGCTTTTAACAACTAGTGAGAAACTTTCATAGAAATCGATACCTTCCAAATACCTTTTTGCTACCAACCATGCTTTGAACTTTTCATATTTTACTATATTTGATTTTATAAAAGGAGATTCATCAAACAGTGCATCTCTATCCATGACGATTATGTGGGTAGTAGGATCTCACAGTCTGCACCCCTTAACATCATCACCATATCAAAAATCTACCTATTTGAACTAGGTCCTACTTAGACTATTGATAAAAAACTATAAGCATCACAAGTAAATAATTTCACATTTGAGTAATTACTAGATGACATTTTCATACCTCTCCCTGAATATTTCATTCTTTTTCAACCGATGGTGACCGAGTTACTAGATAGCGAAACCGCTTTTGTCCACAACTATTGTTGCAACTTGGCATTACTGAACATGCATATTTGATCCCAACTTCCTTGCAATACTTTTCAAGTTCCATGGATATGAACTTACCTTCATCATATATTCTCAAACACTTGATTGACCTGCCAACACATGATCCTTTCTATAGACCCACCTTTCTAAACTGGACACATTGCTCCACCTCGAACTTTGCATTCGAACAAGTTTGACCAAATCCGGCCAAGCCTACCAAGTAAGCCTTCACCGCTTATCTCATTTACAATGGATTTCACCAAGAATTTTATAGGCTTCATTACATGCAAATCCATGGACACAATACCACGGGATACCCAAAACACATGGACCCAAAAAACCACCTGCTTTGACCTAAAAACAAATTTAACTCATTAACTCTTTCACCGAGTCAAGGTTAACCCAACATACATGCCACCCCCCACATATTCAATCTACCTAAATCTATGTTTAAACTTTTCATAGGTGACCTCATAAACCAGGGACACACATGCATATCTAGGTTTTATAGACATATGCCCATTTACATGCAATCAATAATTTCTACAACTCCAAAGTAAATACAATTATTATTTTTTATTTCACGACGAGTCAACCATCACCACCATGCACCTTCTATGTGAAGAGAGGTGGATAGACACAAAAGACGGAAAAAACGTCATCAACCATACATGTAGCTGAATTTGTTTCTTTTGTGGAGTCCTCTTTGGATGCTTGTTGTCTTTTCCAACAATCCTTCTTGAGATGCCCAGATTTGCCACAAAACCAACATTTTTCCTTACCCTTACTATCTTTTGACTTAGACCTAGCCATATCATTCTGATCTTTCCCTCCTTCTGTAGATTGACCTCTGACCACCATTGCTTCTGATGTTGAGGTTTATTTACCGAATGTTTTCCTTATCTCCTCAGAAAACAAAGATCTCACAACAATGTCATAATCAATGACATTTGTTGTGTTAAACTACACAGTTGTGACCAGATGATCCCAGGACTCAGGCAATGAACACAGTATTGAAGACATTCAAGTGATCAGTAATTTTCGTACCTTCTTTCATTCGCAAGCTGTATAACTGCCTCTTCACGAAGATTATGTTTGAAAAGTTTTTTGTCATATATAGACTCTCCAGTTTGGTCCACAAACCTATTGTTGTCTTCTCTTCAACAATGTTAAACAACACCTCATCTGCCAGACAAAAACGAATAGTACTGAGGACTCTTGCATTTAGATCCTCTCAATCCTCATATGTCATGCTTGTCTGTTTCTTTGACTTTCCAACCAACGCCTTTTGCAATCCTTGTTGCACAAGAAAATCCCGCATCTTCAGTTTTCATAGCGTAAAGATATTCTTACCATTGAATTTCACCACCTCAAACTTAGAACTCTACACTTTCGCCATTAAAAGAAAACTCTCCAAAACTTTTTTGTAATGAAGCAACAATAATAGGATATAATATGGAAAAAAGTTTAATCCACATATATATATATAATATGGAAAAAAGTTTAATATATATATATATATATATATATATATATATCATTTAATAAACCTTTTAAAAAAAAATTCCACTTCTTAAACAAGTATAAACAAGTATATCGAACTTATATATATTAAAGAAAACCACTTTTAATAAAGTTTACCCATGCAACTCTCATGCATAAATAAATCCACCTTTTAAACATCCGTTCACCATGTCTTATTTAAAATAAAACCAAAAAAAAAAAAAACTTCACCTTTAATTTTTTTATACCATTCGATCGAATACTTTTAAACCATGCAAATTTTTGTTAAAGATAAAAACCTTTTAATAAAGTTTACCCATGCAACTCTCATGCATAAATAAATCCACCTTTTAAACATCCGTTCACCATGTCTTATTTAGAATAAGACCCAAAAAAACAAAAACTTCACCTTTAATTTTTTATACCATTCGAATACTTTTAAACCATGCAATTTTTTGTTAAAGATCGATGCTCCTTTGAGGGTGGAAAGGGAGACGTGCACACAATTTTCCTTGGCTCCCCTGTGACACTTACTCAACCTGATCTGATACAAATGATATGGACGGGGTTGTTAACTCATAACTTTTAACGAGATCAAACCATCAACTAAATCTGCAATAAATTCTTAGCCATGCAAATAAGAAAACATAGTTCTAAGATTACCATTTGGCATTAATGAATCAACTTTCAAATCCTTTGAATCCGAGTTCTGAGGACTGGCTTCATCACCGTCTTCTTAGATCATCACCAACTACATTCATAACCACGCTGCTTCACATGGTATTTACCCTTGAGTTGAATCGCTCGCTAAATGCCTTATTTTCCCTGATTGAGTGGTCACATGATTCACATCGAATTCGAGTTCAATTGCTCGCTAAATGGCTTATTTTCCCCAGACAGATAAATAACAGGATTCATATGGGCTACGTTGATCAAGGTCGACTGGTCAAGTAGAACCATTATTTTCTGAATTACGCTCATGAGCTTTGTTACAAGCATATAGTTCCACGTGCTATCCATGCATACAAATTTTACGGATGTTGAAGCATGGGTCCTTTCCCACATACTTTCATACTCAACTGCAAGGCAGGTGTTGCCGCTATACGACCTTTGTTTAAGATGATCTCAATCCGGGTGGATTCTCATGATTCTTTGAGAGCAAAGGCTTTCTCCGACTTTTGATTTGGTGCACATACCCTTAATTTGCAACCAAATTTAGAAAGTGAAAGAAACCTTGCAAAAAATATTCTCTATATTAATGTCGTTATTGGACATGGAGTATATTATGTAAACAAAATCATGTGTAAATGATATTCTGCAAAAAGAGCTCTCATCAGAGAAATATCGACTAGTTAATGCGTATATAATATACTCTTTTCTAAACTTGATGATTAGCCTTTTACCATTTATAACCTTTCACCGTTTCTGTATGAAAAAGTATTGAGCACCCCGATTTCGGCCTTTCAATAAGACTTAATATTTACGATGTCTACTCTATCTTTCCCTCTTAAATAGTCACTATAGATTTTCTTCTCGTGGAGTCTATAAGATACAAAATACCCTTATTCCAGATTGTGGGTTAATACAATACAGTTGAAACAGGTGTTTCATGGGAACTATGAAATTATTCGAATAAACCTCATTTGCAGAAAGCCTACGTGGTATCGTTTATAAAGAAAAGAAATATGCTCTACCCGAATATGGCCGGGCCGGGGTATGCTTTCTCAAGAATATATTCTCTTCGGATATTTTTCCATTGTCATATATATTTACAGTGATTAAATATTACAATTGTTTATATCAATTTGTTTGCCATATATGTTTATGATGATTAAATAGTACAATGTTGATATCAATTTGTTTAGATAAAATAACCAAAGATGAAATATCCATTAAAAAGAGTAGAACTTCCAGCTAGTTCTCTTTTTTCAACGAAAAAAATACGCTTTATATTCAAAAGGATATAAGAGTGTACAAGGTTAATGTGGCTGGTCTATCACAAGAAAACCAAAAACTATGCCTATGAATCAAACTATCCAGTCAAAACAGATAGGTAACTAGTCACAACGAGACCAATGTCGATCCCATGGGTGGGCATCACACAAGGCTAGAGGGCCTTTCAAAGAATGATCATCGAGGGAGGTCCCTCATTGCCTTCTTCCCATCTAGGGCCTTTCCAGCTAGTTCTCTTATTATTGGAAAATTGTTTATATCAATTTGTTTGCCATATATGTTTATGATGATTAAATAATACAATGTTGATATCAATTTGTTTAGATAAAATAAGATTAGAGTTTAAGTTAAGAGTTGCAAAGCATCAAGTTTATGTATTTTTAAAGATTTAGTTATTTGCAATGACAATTAGTTTAAATTAATTGTTCATTGAATGTTGTATTTTTTAAATTAATTTATTTGCGGATTATATTAGATGTTATTTATTTTTTTGTTTTTTCATCTGAATCTAACGATATAAATCTGCATGAAATCACTATTTTTTGTTGTTTAAAAACTATAGAAGTACTTATATTTTATAAAATAATCACTCAAAAATGCAGATATAACAATTTCTCACCGAATCCTGATCGTCAACCTTGCCCCATCAAACTAGGTTAAACCCGACGACACCATCAAACTAGGTTAAACCCGACGACAGTGACATGCAGGGTCGGGGTTAGGATATGACTGCCTACTTTACAATGACATCGTTACCTATGGTTTTGTTGCCAAAAAAACCCAAGAGATAGAAAGTATAGCCATAAAGAATAGTTTTTTCAACGTTCCCTTTGCCCCGCTTCCAGGGTGTGCTATTTTTAAAGTGTGGAAACAAATTTACCAAGGATTTGACATAACGATGAAGATCCAAGTTTGGTGAAGTGAAATAAGTGAATGCTGGAAGACTTTTGGGAACGATACAACATGACCTGCACGTAGAAATATAACTACTCACGCTATTAATGAGGTGGATGAGCGAAGCTCCAAAAGAGTCGTCATATTTGAATTTGATACAACATGACCTTCACGTAGAAATATAACTACTCACGCTATTAATGAGGTGGATGAGCGAAGCTCCAAAAGAGTCGTCATATTTGAATTTTCAATCTAGTTTAGATAGATCATTTCTATATGTTTTAGAGATTTTTTAGAATTTTTGTGACAGATATCCAAATTCTTCTTATTTATATATATATCTATATTTTGTTTTAATGGATTATAAAAATAATTTTTAGAGGGGTAGCTTATACATATGTTTGGTGTGTTCGGTTTGCATCATCTAAGGCTGTAGGGATGTAGTGTACAATACTCTTCTTCTATTTCGTCAATTGATATCAGAGTGGATTTAGAAGAAATCTATCTACAATTTTGATAAAATGGAAGAGTAGAGTATAATATACAAATATTAAATTAACGTAATTAAGCCGATAGGCGTCCCTCCTATCGGACTTGCTCGATTAATCATTCTTTTAATTACTAAATTTAATCTGATGGTCCTGGCATATTCTTCGTCTTACATTCAAATGGATGAATGAGATTTGTGTAATTAACTCTCTTGCATTTATCAATTCATCCGTTTATCATGTTTACTTTTTCACTTTTACATAACATGATTAAAAATTTACTAAATCAACTTATCAAATGCCACAAACCATAATTAAGAAAATCCAGGAAAAATTACTTCAGTTTTAAGAGTGGATTACACATATTACAGTATCCACGCGTTGATAACAGAATATGACAGGAGAACGAAGACAGGACTGGATTACCAAGAGCGCCGTCATTTGGAGCTTATGCTTATGGCCGCGTAGATTCAACCTCCCCTCAGCGTTTCAACTTCCCACCTCCCCGGATGCTTATGGCCGCGTGGATTCAGCCTCCCCTCAGCGTTTCAACTTCCCACCTCCCCGGACGCTTATGGCCGCTTCGATTCCCTCTGTGTTTTCAATTGATTGTACAGAGCATAGGTGATTTTAGGTTCAGGTTTTGATGGAGCAGCTTTTTCTGTGACCTTAAATGTTAAGCTGAAGTTGGTAGACCTGAATGATTTTGGACCGTCTATGAAAAGTCCATTCCAATCTTGTATATTTCAAGAACGTTTTAAAGCAGAATGACCGTTATGCTCATCTCCGTAATTTTGTATTTTTCCTTAACTTATGTTACTGGAATTGTAGGTGCCGCATTTTATTACTCTGTTATCTTCTAGGGTATACCACTCACAGTGGCGATTCAATATTACCGTTTTCATCCTTGCCTGAGATGAGAAGAGATGTGCCTATGACGGTTGTGATATAATTAATGGGCGGCTAATTAAATGAAATAGCCTGTCCGGAAATCCATCGTCGTCCTGGAATGAAGTGCTAAACCGTCTCGTTTAGCATATGGAAATCTAATTAAATAAGGATTCGGTATACCAATCATTTTTTGCAGTCCGTTTTCACTGTAACTATTAATAATAAAACATGTTTTTTTTACCGATGTGTAATACAAATATAAATATTAATGATTACAATCTGTAATCCAACTTGTCGAACTTGCCCAAGGAGTAAGTCTGTAATAGTTTCCAACAGTCAAGAATACTACATGGCTAAGAAGTGTACAACAAATAAATAGATAAGATGGGTGTGACTAATCGCACTATTGCACGTAAACGAGTTTGAGGTCAAATTAGATAAAATATTGATTTTTTTCAATAATATAAATCATTATACAAAAGGGTTACTTTTATCATATAGTGGTTTTACCATTTATGCATTAATAATATATAAATGGAAAATTAATTTATAGCAACAATCACATTTATGTAAAAAGTGGTTGATATACGTTGATCGACCCCATTTTTCATTTTTTTTAATTAATGGCCCCGATCCGTGTATATCAACCACTTTTTACATAAAAGTGGTTGTTGCTAGTATTAATACATTGGATTCTATTATATAAAGTGCACAGGCTAAGTAAGAACTATATATTCTAACAAATTTGATCTTTTATCAAATCCATTGCACATTTTGAAGTTACAAGATTGGAGTTCGCAGTACCTATGGATTGGCATCAACGACGGAGGAACACGTTGGGATTTGAATCCAGCTGCATTAATCACGGAAGAGAAAGTCCGCATGGTATCGTGAGAGAGCTTCAAATCGGAGCGGAGGAAACTCAGATCCCTGAGACAGCTTCAAATCATAGGAAGGATCGGTCAAGGGAGAACACGGCCGGATTGTTGTAGAAAAGGGAGAGACGCGCTTGCACATTTGTGTCCGTGTCCGTTGGCTAGGGAGGTAGGTCAGATTATTATTTCTAATTGCTATCATGATTTTAAGGAAGTTGAGGGGTCTGGATTAATGGACTTGCTCGAGAATGCATTTTTTCAAGAAATTTGTTTTGATTGTTGATGGTTTGGATTTGTATTAAATTAATTCACATCGAATTTTGGAGGGTTCGTATGTGGCCACAATATATTTTTATGATGAGGCTAAATTGATTGTATAACTTGTCTTTGAACCAGATTCGATTTTTCGGACGTTCTATATTGTTCAACAACATATCAAAAGACATTGGAAGTCCTACCTTTGTTTTGGTTTAGCACCTAAGATCCATTTTTGTTGGTTTATTTGGAGTAAATTTCAAGAGGGGGTCTTCAAGCCTTTCAACACCATTGGCTGCAAGTATCATTGTAATCATTTAGTTCAATGGTTAGTTTGTACTAGTCAAAAAAATTCATATAGGCAGTTTTTTTCATCCAATCCTAAGGTTCCAATTAGTTTGTACACGAGAATTCCCCACAAGATGAAATATTCAGAGGAGCCAGGTCATACGATGAAGTACTGAACAGAGTCCAAACTCTGACACCAGATCAAAAGCCCAGCTTTTTCAATTTCCAAAAGAATAGGCGGAACAGCTTACCTAAGGTATTATAGGGAGAACCAATAACACCTTCGTCTACATAGGAAGCTACACCTCAGGGTTTTGAGGCAGGAAGTTCCGACAAACAGGGTATTGAAGAAAACCCAAAGAACGTCGAAGTCTTGATGAAAGAGTTGGAGACTTCATTATCAAACCCATTGGACGCTCAAGATAAAGCTCAGATTGAAGCTTTTCTAAAAAAGGGGGAGGATACGTCTCCTTCTACACCAAACATAACGGTTACCGATACAACAGAGCAACAAACGTCCACAGATATAGGTAACCCCATTTTTTCATTAACACATTTGCAGTCAAGTCATGGAAATCCCAGCTCCAAAGTCATCTTTATAGATGATCTTACCCTGATTTCAGTCGAAGAAATGCCTCCTTCGGACTTCTTTTTCAGCAAGGAGAGGAAAGCCATAGTTAAATGTGAAACACATTAGAAATATGGTGCAACAGTAAAAAGGAAAAGAATGTTGTATGATGGACAAAATCTAGAGAATTCAGAATTCACTAAGGAGATGACAATCTTATTAGGTCCCTTCGCCACGACTAATCAGTGGTCAGTAGAAAATCTAGCTGAGTAGCTGAAACATAGAAACGTGTTGGTAGGGAAGTTGCAAGACCAGATAATGACTATGGAATAGGATGTGAGAAATAAGATGAACAAAGAGTCTGAACAAGTCAGAGCCTATGACAGACATCAGATCCAATAGCTGAAAGTTAACCTTGATGAGCTCTATCAAAGTTCACAGGCCAATAGAGGATTGGTCACTCAACAAGAAGAATTGATCAAGCAACTACAAGCCAAGATAGACTCGACTGAAGGGACAACAGTAGATATGGCATCTTTTTAGGCTCAAGCATTGGAGGTACATGAAAAGCTAGAATCAGCCCAGCAGGATCTCTTTACAAAAGTGGAAGCCATCCAAAATTGTTACCGGGTAATAGACCTTTCCCTGAAGAACATTTACATTAAAGAAAGAGAAGCTCGTTAATCTCGGGCCAAGTTTTAGGAGGCTATATTACTAGTATCAAAAGAAGATGTATCAGAGGTACCTCGACTATCTCTTTCTAAGCAAACCAGAGGCGGCATAATTTTGAAGGCCTGGGAAATAAATCTTGTCGAAAGAAAAAGATTGGCCAAAGAGGTGAACGAAGCTTGTTTAGAAGAAATATCTTCACTAGACAAAAGGCTATTGGATGTTGAAGGAAATACTATCTACGAAGCCCTGCGACAAATTGACATAGCAAAGAATCAATATAAATCTAGGACGAGCAAAGAAGAAGCCATGGCAACGATCCAACAAATGAATCAAATTGATCTTATCCAAATAAACAAATGGATAGTAAACCCAAGCTTGCAGTTACAGGTCACATATTTGGGAGAAAAACAGATACAGGAAAAGTCACCTCAGATAGAAAAGAAGCTATACATTTTGAAGCAAATGAAGCAATTGAACCTTATGGACTGGTGGTACAGTGAGAGAGTAGATGCATCCAATGTGTCGAATATGGAAAAGTAAGCACATCTGGAAACAAATGAGAAAATATGTGCATAGTACTCATACAGGTCAAGATAAGATTCCATATGTTTCCAGGTTAAAGGACGAGGAGAAGAAACATCTCTGCCAACAGATGAAGAGACAGAGGAGAAGGCTAATGGAACTTTTCAATTTTTACATGTTGTAATCTTATTCAAAAATATTTACTATTTTTAAATTATGAGAAGTCCAACCGTTTGTGGGTTGAGACCATTTTGTATAAATATAATTATTGAAGGCTTATTAAAGGTTGCTTCTTGTCAATTGCAAGAGATAAAACTCATCCTTATTGAGTATTAATACAAGCGCAGATAGAGATTCCAAGTTTTGTTTAATCCGGGTTATGTACTTCTTCTGTGTTTTCCAATATCTCAGCATTTCTTTAAGTATTTATGTGATAAATGTATGATTCCAATTTAGTACAACAACCACTGAAATCATATTGCACCATTAATTGTTTAAGCAAGCAGTTTTTCCTCTATATTTACTGTGAGTAAATCAAGACCTGCAAGTTGTGTGGATTATTGTATTTTACACTTTATTCAAGGTTACAATATATATTTTCTTATACTGCAATAGGGTGAAATTCTTCAATAATTGATGCTTTGCTTTGTTTTACAGTTTTGTATTTTCTTTTATATCATTCAATATTTCAATTTCGACTGAGACACAAAATACAGACTCTATGTTGCCACACTGTTAATTTCATTTCAGGGGTTTTTCTCATATAACTAAGATAGAAAAAACACTTTTAAAAAACACTCTCATAACTTTCTTGATGCCTAACATTATCCTTTGAGCCTTAAGTTTAATTTCAGGACCAACATATTATTGGCACCACTGCCGGGGATGGAGAAATGAAGTTATTTTTCCCTAGGAAAACGACAAGGTAATATTCTATCTTTGATAGTGAACAAAGATTGAATACTATATTAAGGCTATTTTTATCTTTCACTTGGCGAATCCACCACAGATAAGATGACATTCGGTGGAAAGAATACCAGAAAGAACTCAAACGATCAGCAGACCACACCTGTATCAGATCCAGAAAGGTTGTTAAAACCAAAGGGATACCTCAAGTCGACTACCGCATCGACAGGTAAAAAGTACCAACCCAAAGTTACACCAGTCAATACTACGGTTTTGGTTGAAAAACTAAATTCCGAAAAGAGTATCAAACAAACATCCTCTACAAAGGCATCAACTAGCAAGTCCAAGGTTAGGCACGAGAACCCAGAGGAAGTCGTACCAGACATAAAGATTGATATTGACTCTTCTAATACTCCTAATTATCTTAACAAAAGAGTCTCTTCTATACCTGTTGTTTTTCATTTTCTTCCTAGCCATCCTCTCCAGAAGAAAAGGTTCCAGTTCTCTGAAACCCTGAAGAGCATACTTTATACCTTGATTAGTCTCCTATCGATTCCCCTATTTACACATCTTGTAAGTCTGAGGAAACAGATCCACGTTTTCCTTTCCCTCCTCTTCTAGACTTTGCATCTCCTAACGATCATTTTCCATATTTCCCTTCGCCACATCCCGAAGAAGTTGAAAGGTCACCACTTCGGTCCCTAGAAGTTTTTGAAAACCCTCTTTTTAACTCCCTAAGTTCATCCCCCAGACTTCCAATGGTTGTTGCTAGAGGAGGAGGTGGTCAAGGACAACCTCCACCCCCTAGGATGTTTTCCAAAGTAGTGGCCAGATACGATCTCTGAATCCTTCCCCCCATCCTTCATGATTTACTTGAAAATTATATGAAGAAGTTACCAAAATTTAAGGGAGAAGGAGATTTAATGGCCACAGAACACATAACCTTTTTTGATCAGTTCGCTGATATCCTTGGCATTGAGCATGAGGTTGTTTACTTAAGAATTTTAGTGAAAAATTTCGAAGGACAAGTAAGAATCTGGTTTCAAGGACTCTCGATAGGATCCCTACCATCATACGATGATTTAGAAAACTCTTTCTTAAGACAGTGGAGAGAAATGAAAGACCATCTTTATTATTTAACCGAATTCGGGGCATTGAGAAAAAATAATTCTGAGTCGGTTCTTGAATTTACTCAGAGATTTAACAAACTTTATTAGAAAATTCTAGCAGAAGTTAAAACCTCTCAACCTGCAGAGAAGTTGACTTTCGCAGGGGCTTTTGAGCCCAACTTCACCCTACTTTTAAGGGAAATAAGATCGGATACCCTCATATTTATGAAAGACAACGCCATAGAGATCGAATCAAACATGATGGCATCTAGTAAAATCAAATCCAAGGTTGAGACAGGAGCCAAAGAATCTAAATGCTTTAGGGAACAAGCAAAACCCTCCGGATCTAGGAATTCTGTCGGAGAAAAAATGGACGACATGGCTAAGATAATCAAATATTTGTCAAACAAAATATATAGAATGGAACTAGACCAATCCAAACTTGACCCATTTGCTAGAAAATATTTCATGAGAAATCCTAACCCCCGAACCCAACAAAGACAAGTAAAAAACAAAGATAAAAAAATACAAGCTCTGTTTAAAACATAAAATTTTATAGGAGATGATATGCATAATTATGAGGGGTTAGAAGAAGACATAAACAAACTTAGTGATGAAGACCAGGAACCCCATCTAACTAGATAGGATTACGAAATATCTCTAGACCAAGATCCCCTATTTAGTAACGAGGAAAGTATAAATACTCTGGGAGAGTCTACATATCAAGGAATCGCTGACTCCATAATGGTTGAATTTCAATAGAAGTATAATTTAAGGCCCAGAGAAACGAATACTGCAAATAGTCCACTAAAAAATATTTTATCAAGAAACAAAGTGAATGAGGCGGTTATTACTAAACCACCAGTTGAAAAACAAGATGCCCAAACCAAAACAGTTGAAACCAGAGCAACACAAACCAAGAAACCATAGAATATAGAAACACAAACTTCAACTAGGGAAAGCAAAAAAGAAGCTGGAGGTTTTAGTTTAGAAAATGAAATAAATAATATTAAAATACCCATGCCTCTAGTTGAGCTCGCTAAGAATCCAATTTATAAAAACAGATTGCTAAAATGATAAAAAAAATTGATACTGAATCTCATGCAGACATGATAAATCTGCAAGATGAAAGACCGACGATTATGTGTGGTCCGCACATTGAAAATGATAAGGATTTTGTAACTCCTTTTTATATTACCTTAACTATGCATGATCACTTACTTCATAATTGTATGTTAGATTATGGGGCCACTCACAACTTAATTCCTAAAGTTATCATGGAAAAGTTGGGCCTTGAAATCACTAGACCTTATCAGGACTTATATTCTTTTAATTCCAGAAAGGTTAAGTGTCTAGGCATGATCAAGGATCTAGTAGTGAATCTTGCACAGATTCTTGTAAAGAGTATGCTTATGGATGTAGTCGTTGCTGACATCCCTGCCAAGTATGGCATGCTTTTATCCAGGTCTTGGGGCACAAAACTTGGAGGATCACTTCAACTGGACATGACATATGCTACGATCCTGATTTTTGGTGGGCAATTTACTCGACTGTACAGGGAGACTAGACTGGCATACACTGTAAGTGACCCAAAAAACCCAAACAATTGTCCAGTCTACGTTGTCGATCAAGATCTAGGAAATTTTATTTTATCAATAGACGATGATTTTGAAGAATGTATAGAAGTAAAAAAAATAATAATGGAAAAACCACATAAAGGTGTAAATAGCAGGGAGGGAGTATGGAAGATGTTTTTTGATGGCGCTTCGTCTTGTGAAGGGGCAGGAGATGGAGTGTTTTTTGTTGCACCCAGAGATGAGTACATCATCCCCTTTTCATACATATTACAGTGGGAAATTAATTATACAAATACTTTTTGTGAGTACGAAGATCTGGTCTTAGGATTAGAGGTCACCAGGAAACTAAAAATTGAAAATCTAATAATTTATCTTGATGCAAAACTTATTGTAAAATAAATGAAGCAACAATATCAAGCTAAACATCCAAGGCTAAGGTCATACAGAAACTGCGCCTGGGATATGATTGAGAATTTCTTCTCTTCATTTAACATTCATCACATTCCCAGAATGGAAAATCAACAGGCAGACTCCTTGGACAAATCCGCTGGAACATTTATGCCTCCTAGTGTCCTAAAACTGAAGTATCATATAGAAATAAGACACAGACCTTCAATCCCAAATAATGTGCAGCACTGGCAGGTCTTTGAAGATGATGAGAAGATTAAACAATTTCTAGAAATGGTTGATGAATTCTCTGAGACTCATATAGACCAAGAAAACCATAATGATCCTATCAAGATCATGCAAGAAGGGGAAAATTCTGAAAAGTTCCAAGATAAGATCGCAAATCACCGAATGTTTGTACTCAAGAACAATCAGATCCCCAGAGGTCTGATACCCTTAGAGAGATTGTTTGACCAAGATGATATACCCTTAAAATCTACCCTACGACTGCAGCTTGAGGAGGTTGAAGACTGCGATATAGGAACTAAAGAAGATCTTAAGATAGTCAAGTTATCTAAATACCTTCCAGCCCATGTGAAGAGTAAATATGTTTAATTGCTTAAACAATATAAAGACGTCTTTGCATGGTCCTATGATGATTTAAGAACGTATGATACCTCTGTAATTGAACATAAGATCCCTTTGAAGCATGGTATCAAACCTTTTAGACAGAAACTGAGAAAGATCAATCCTATCCTCTTACCATTAATAGAAAGAGAGGTCAAGAAACTTCTTGACACAAATATTATCGTCCCACTTAGGTATTCTGAATGGGTAGAAAATTTGGTACATCTGAGAAAGAAAAGTGGAGAAATAAGGCTTTGTGTAGATTTCAGAAATTTAAACTGATCATCCCTCAAGGACAACTACCCACTGCCAAAAATGGATAGTTTAAACTGCCAAAGATGCCAGAAATTTAAACTGAGCTAATAGAATGTCTATGATCAATGGTTTCTCCGGTTATAACCAAATTGTTGTCCATGAAGATGATAAAGAGAAAATTGCAGTTACTACTCCGTGGGGAACTTTCATCTATGATAAAATGCCATTTGGTTTGATGAACACAGGGGCCACTTTCCAAAGAGCGATGGATATAACTTTCATCAGTGAAAGAGATAAATTTGTTGTTATTTATTTAGATGATCTAATTGATTTAGCTAATTCTGATGCAAAACATTTGGTTCATCTTAAGAAAACCTTCGAGAAATGCAGAAAGTTTGGTTTGTTTCTTAACCCTAAAAACTCCCATTTATTTATGCAAGAAGGAAAGTTTTTGGGTCATATAGTATCAAATGATGGTATCAAGGTTGATCCTAAGCGAGTCGAGGATATTGACATGATAAACATACCTAGAAATAAGAAATAAATCCAATCTTTTTTAGGAAATATAATTGTTTTAAGAATATTCATCCCCAACTTTGTTGAAATTGTTAAACTAATCACAGATATGTTGAAGAAATACAGTGAAATCAAATGGATTGTCGAAGCTAAAGCATCATTTGAGCAAGTTAAGAAAGATATAAGCCAAGCTCCAATATTAGTTAGTCCTGACTATACTGAGGAATTCTTGATCTTTTCTTTCACATCTGAACATACTATCGTAGCAGTACTTATCCAAAATAATGAAGAAGGTTTCGAGCAACCGATCGCCTTTTTCAGTAAAAGTCTCAGAGACGCCTAATTAAGATATGATATACTGGAAAAAAATTCCTACACTATGGTGAAAGCTCTAAAATATTTCAGGACATATGTACTGCATTCCATAATAATTGTCTATGTGCCAACAAGCTCTGTCAAATATATATTGGTACAATCGGACAGTGATGGTAGGAGAGGTCGGTGGTTAGCCAAAGTTCAAGAGTTCGACCTAGAAGTAAAACCGGCCAAGCTGGTCAAAGGACAGGGTCTGGAGAAATTATTAGCAGAGTCGAATTTCATAGCACTTTGTATAAATCATATGGAATCACATGGCTATATTCCAGACATAGGATAACTTCGTGATCAAACCCCTATAGTCCATATCAAGGATAAATTTTCTTCCTTTGAATGGTATCGCGATATCGTTTCGTATCTCCTCACCCTTGAGTGATTGAGTGACATGACTCCATCCAAAGAAAGAATGTTGAAGCCACACGCATTTAAGTACTGTATTACTGTAAGTCAACTATACTGGAAAACTCCTCTAGGTTTCTTTCTACGTTGTTTAACAGAACTTGAAACAGAGGACGTCATAAATGAATTTCACAAACGAGTGTGTGGAGGACATCACGCCTGAAGGGCCATGAGCTACAAGATACTAAGAGCTGGATATTATTGGCCAAAGTTATTTACTGATGTGAATGCTAAGGTCATAGCCTGCAACCCTTGCCAACTATTCTCTGGTAAACAAAGGATCCTTGCACTACCTTTAGTCCTAGTCAAGACAAAGGATCCTTTTCAGCAATGGGGCCTAGATTTCTTCAGATAAATTCACCCACAGTCAAGTGCACAACATAAATGGATTTTAACTACCATTGATTATTTCACGAAATGGGTTGAAGTCATTCCAATTTGGAATGCCACAGATTCGGTAGTTATAATTTTTTTGGAGGAGAACATCCTATCCATATTTGGCTTCCCCTGGAAAATAGTTACGGACAATGCCCAAGAATTCAAATCTATGGCAATGATAAGATTTTGTCAAAAATACAACATTGTGTTGGGGCATTCTAGAACTTATTATCCTCGGGGAAATAGGTTGGTCGAATCGTCCAACAAAATTTTGATGAATATAATCAAGAAAGTATTAACGGAGAATAAGAAGGCTTGGCACGTTCAACTAAAATACGCCTTATGGGAAAACCGAATCGGCACTAAGAAATCAATAGGTATGTCTCCTTTCCAAATGGTTTATGGAACCGACATTGTCCTCCCTATTAATCTAGTTATTCCAGTAATGAAGCTATGGAAAGACACAAACGAAGAGTTGAATGATGTAACGAGGAGGATAAACCAAATAATTGAAGTCCAGCAAAACAGGGCCGAAGTCGATGACAGAATTCAAAAATACCAAGATAATATGAAATCTCTTTTCGATAAAAAAATAAAAGACTAGGAGTTCCTTCCCGGTAATCTAGTTTTAAAATGGGATGCTAGAGAAGAAGATGCGGGAAAACATGGCAAGTTCGATCATCTCTGGTTCGAACCATTCAAAATTGTAGCTACAAAAGGAAAGAATTCCTTCCTACTCGAAAATATTGATGGGAAAACTTTTGACGCCCCAATCAACGGGCGCTATCTAATACATTTTATGCAATAATCATGTTTCACCTTACCATTGTATTTACCGATTTGGTTTTTTGTTTGAATTCACAATTTTAGTTTCCTTAAATATTTATTATTAGATGAGAAATAAGGCGGTATCGGAATTCAACGCTCAGTTTTCAGGATATTTGTTTTCTCTCAAAACAGGTGATGAATTCATAATTGGTTTGGTTTAAAATATAAATGAAGTCCGAGGTATGAAATTCTATGCTTATTGTTCAAGCTAAAATTCTAAAGGAAATCTTATCAAATATTAACAAGGTTCTACTCATGTAAAAATGGTCACCTGATCAAAGATCAGAAAAGTATAAATCTGAAAACCTCTAAATAAAAAGAAAAAGAAAATAAGAATAAAAAGAAGAGAAGTTGGTAATCGAAAAGTAGATTGTGTGGAAATGAGATTCTTTTATAACAAACCACTCTTAGTCCTCGTTCTATTTCATTTATCCTATCTCTGAGATTTTAATCTATTCTGATTTTTACTACCTGGCCTTAAACCTTTATAGAAAGAAAGAATTTTTCCTTGACTCAGAAAGCTAAAAAACCAGAGCTTCAAAACGAGATTAGGCGAAAATCTTTATTTTCCTTTGATTTTAACTGAAAGAAAGTATGTCTAGGCTAATCCTGATAACTTTATATCTTCTAACAGATTTAAACTGATTAGTTCACTCAAGGAAAATCCCCAGAAAATAAAAATTCCTCATAAGATCTTCCCTATAGGTAAATATGTATTGAAGATCATGAGAGATTTAGCTCAGAGTACAATAAAAAACTGTTGACAAACCTTTATTGTCAAATCTTAAGCAAATATCATCCTTGTATGTTACATACAAATTGATTGCCCCTAGTTCAAAAATATATAAAACATATAAGACAGATGGTGAAAAGAAATTCATAAAATGATTGGTCCCATCTAGTCCAAGACAAATGGTAAAAGGAAATTCATAAAATCAATTGCCCCCATTTTTGTCCAAAAGAGATGATGAAAGGAAATTCATGTAATTATTTCCCTCATCTCAAATAAAATGCAAAATCACTAATTGAAGTAGTGAAAATAAATTCAATGGGAGATGCATATAACTTCACCGGGGTACTAAACAGGCTCACTGGAAGTGAAGCAATATCTATGATATCTATAAGGTTGTCATCCATGTATAAACATAATCTCGTAGCTATTTCTCTTTCCGATAATATTTACATTTTAAACCGACTAGGGATTCCCTGAATAAATCATTAAAATTACTTTTCCTTGATGCGAACAAAATTGACCAAAGTTTGATAGTTCAGTTAAAGTTGTTTTGATTATCTTAAACAAATCCGAACTCAGTTTTAGGAAAAGGAAACTATTAATAGCCTAACTTGACGATCAAGAAATGACTGTGTTTGAGGATTTTCTGAGATTTGGTTGAAGTGCAATTTTTCTCTGTATGATTTTTCCCAGGGGTGTTTTCAAAAAATTCGATGATGACTCCATTTACCCAATAAAGGCACTTGGTCTACTGTTCTTCCAAGACTCGTAGGGAGATGTGATCCCTAGATGGAGCCTATGTTGGAACATATATAGATCCTAAACCTTCACCTTTACTTCTCGAACTTCATATTTTAAAATAATAACTCAGAAGTCAGCTTTTGAATGTTTAAATTGAATTTTCTTCTAGCCATAAAGAGAGCATGATTATTCGTCATTGATAAAGTTCCCCTGTTGATCAAATGATCCCCTTTTTTCCTGAGTTTTGGAGCCACCAAATTGTTAACGAGTCAAATCACTAAATGTTGCTTTGGAGCTTCTCACTTTGGGCGTTTCGCTAGGTATTAAAGTTTAAAGTCTCTATACCCAAAAAGTGTTTGTTATCACCATTCATAAAACTTTAAAGGAACCTAGTCATAGTACACGTGTACTTTCAAGTTTTCCCTGGGTTGACACGTGTCATCCATTTCCGATCGTTCTAGCCAAAGATTCATAAGAGTCTAAGTGACACATGGAAACCCCTGATCTCGACATGTCATCTAGTGACAACATGTTTTATTTTCCTATCTTCCTCAACATCCTCATAGTTGAAGTATTTATCCAGAGATCTAATCTAGTCTAGAAGCTCTTTAACATCCAGGTTTCCTTCATATACTAGAATGTCCATCTTTTCTCTGGCACCTATCCTTGCAACAGCCCTGAATAGGTGTTCGTCTACAACATCTTCGACTGCGACTTCTTCTTCATGTCCAACTTCATTTTCACTATCAGCCTCACTGATATCCCCAATGTTGACTGTGCACCTCTATGCTGTTTCCATGGCATCAAGCCTGGAACGTAGTTCATGCATTTCCCTATCCACTACTGGATCAAGAATTGGCCTATCTCTTCTTCTCGACGGCATGGATGAGAGATTTCTCCCTTCCTCTGCTATAGAAAGAAAAGAACTTTTTATGTGCTCTGATACCAAAACTGGTGCAGACCCCCGAAGCCTCAGGTCGAGGTCCACTCACAGGATCATTCAAATATCCTTGAGTCTGATTGAATCTTCGTGTTCCCTACAGGGACACACACACACACACATACAGTAGTGTTCCTCCAGAGGTTCTTATGAGTGTGCCCACGTGTTCAAACACCAGACATCACCCAAGTCTCCTTGACCACAAAAAAATCATGCCCTTCCTAATTAGGGATTTTGGGTTTCGCAATATCGCACTTTCTATTGTCGAGTTTTCGGCTCCTGAATCCGCCGAAACCCGAAATGTCGATTCTCTAAAATGTATTCAGCAAAGACTGGCTTCTCACAAAACCTTCCACCGATTCAAAATTTCATACTTCACGATTTTGCGAATCCGGATGCAAGGCTCTCGGTTCTCCAACCTACAAAACCCCGAAAAAGGGTTCCTTCTCGCACTCCTTGCGGCATACTTTCAAATACTTCTAAGTATTCAATTCCTTGACTTTGTGCACCTCCCTGCAACAATAGTCTTTCAACTCTCCCCTTGGTTGATAATTTCTAAAGTTTCAACCGCCTATGCACTCCTTGCATGGCTTTTGTGCTTCTCCCACACTTCTGTTGGAATGAGAACAATGGTATCCCTCCTGAAATTTCCAGAGATGAAACTATGAACCTTCGTCGACGCACTCCTTACAGACGTTTCATTCCATTCCTTGCAGGAACTTCTCTTGCTCAGGCAGAGAAACAATTGAAACTCATTCTCTCTCTATCTCTCTCTCTCTCTCTCTCTCTCTCTCTCTCTCTCTCTCTCTCTCTCAGACTTCAAACATTCAACATGATATCATACATTCAACACAGTATTAAAGCAAATGCATAACATAGAGAATAAAACAACTGTGAGCATAACATTCACCATGTATAAACAAAAAACATCATCACACCATCAAATCTGATTCAAAGCTTCATATATTAATTCAAATCTTCTGTACATGGGTTTCTTCTCTACAACTTTCTCTTCTTCTGCTCTATGCTAATGTTTCAATTATACAAGAATGAGGGTATCTATATCCATTTTCCCTCCTATCCTCTAAACTGTCCAATCTAACATTCATATATACCTACTCTCATTAACTGGGTTTAAATTCCTTTTACATCGACAGATGAGAGAAAATCACTCATGATCTGTTTACATCCTCCAAGATATAAATGCAAAGTATAACTATTACATTAATGCCTTTTGTTTCAAAATTCGAAACGGGTCTTATGAAAACGTGCTCTTTTCTTCCCCTGCGCATCCAACTATTTCTTTGGTTTAGTCGTGTTCTTTGGGATTTGGACGATGCTCCTGCATCAATTGAGCTCATGAGGGATTCATATTGTTTATCAATACATTATCATGTGCATTCATAAAGGAGTCTTTTAAATTATGAAAAATAAAGTCAATATATTGTGGGTATTGTGGGGGGTGGATGTGGGGTCTAAGGGGATTTATAGGTACTTGGGGATATAGAAATGGGAATTTAGTAAAAATAGGGGTTTATTTTATTCAAAATATGTATTGGTAGGGGGGTTCAACAAAAGGATTTTGGGAGGTATTTATGAATATCTAATGAAATTTGGGGTATTCTTTAATATCCCATGAATGTAGGCACTATGTCACAAATTCGTTGAGTGAATACCTTGTTATTGGGCTGTCAAATGGGAGAATGTTAAACAGTAAACCCCGGGTCTTTATTTATTTATATTATATATGAAATGGTTCTTCATAACCAAATTTCTTCTTCAATGGACCAAACAACTTCTTAACCATAAAAAGATGAAGAAATTATTCAATATGAGAATAAATATATACTCAACTTCATTATAAAATCCCTCTAAAACACATGCAAGCTAAGTATTCATCCATATTTTCTCACAAGAAAAAATAATGAAATGGTATTGATCATTTCAAAGAACTTTAAATGAGTAGTCCATTCAAAACTGAAAATAATTTGATAGGAAAACTCCAAAAACCTCACACTCATAAATCCCAAGATCTTAGAAATCAATAAAGTTATGCCTAAAAATAGTTATCTGTGGATTTTATTACATGAAATATATTTCTCATTACAAAGTATTTAGTAAACCAGTTCGCTAGTGCTTCAGAAATAAAGTTTTTCAAACACAAGGAGTAAATCTCCATGAATCAATTAGACAATATTGGCTTACATTTATCATTAATATATATGGTTTTAAAATAATCCTTCATCTTTTTAGAGAAAGAGTCTTGGAAGAATACAATAAAGAAACTCAAAAATATCAACCTTATGCTGAGTTCATAAATACAAGAATAAAACCTTGAGAAAAATAGTGTAGAAGAAGGAGAAGAAGAAGAAAAATGGAGATCTTTATTTCTTGATTACAGACCTAGTTGCATGTTGATGGTTGAACCTTTTCTATTATGATCTTCTAACCCAAATTTGATGGTGTTCTCTGTCTTTTAAAATCTACTTCCAATGCTTCTTGAAGTAGTTAAGTTTTTGTCCTTATAGAAGTTTCCACATGTATCTTCTTGGAATCAATTCTTTATTAAATTCGCATTAATGAATTTAGGTCATTGAAATTTTTTCCTCCAAATGGGGCCCACTTCAAACTTTTATAAAAATTATCTAATAAACATTTAAACAAAGTGGACTGTATTTTAATGTTTTAAGCATGATGGTTGATTTCTCATCCATGGAAACCATTCTAGAAGTAATATTCATCATCCCAGTTTTCCAACAAGTCCCCTTTAGTGAAATTTGGAGGTCTATATCTCAACGTATAGCCTCACAAAGTCGAGGTTCGAAACATATTTCTCAGCAAGTTATGAAAAATGAGTTGATTGATATTTTAAATTTTGGAAGAATTATGGCCTAATTCAGCCATTGAAACTTGTTCCATTAGCTTCCCTATTGAATTATATTTCCAATAAGGTATGGTTTTCCCAAAACAAACTTTTGTATCTTGAGTTATGAATTTCAAAAGATTGTTGTGCAATAGTTGCCCATCTAATTCTTGGATCAATCTTAGGCATTGATTAAAATTCACCCCTTAAATCCCACATGCATTGCAATGGATGAAGAATCAATATTTATAATGTAAAGGTATTTCATATAATTCATGTGAAACAAAGACAATTATGGAGGTCTTGGTCTAGCTCTTCATGCCTTAGAAAAATACATATCTTGGTAATATTTTGGTCACCCAGTCTCTCTCTAGTAATTTCCCTATCAACCTATGAATGTCTAACATGTCACATCCAATCACCACCTAGTCACCTACCACGTGTCACTTGGATATGTGTCCACAAACTTTAGGACAAGATGAATAGTATTAAAAAAATATGAGTTCATGGGGTTACGTGAATGGAGATGTAGGTAAGGTGGGGTTGTGGTTAAAATTTTCAAGGAAAATGGGAAATCGGAAAGAATGGAAAGAAAATGAGAATATGAACATAGAAATGGTTAAGTAAGAACAAAGTAAGGAGTGAAAAGAGAGAAAAATGGCTAAGTGTGGAATATGGAGTCTGAAGAGTAGAGTGAAAGAGGGAAAATGGTTAAGTATGAGAAGATAATTAAATATGAGAGTAATGAGAAAATTCGAAAATGGATAAGTTTGGGATGAGAGTATGAAGAGAGGTGGAGGGATAAGAGAGGAAAATGGTTAAGTGTGGATATAGATGGAGAATAATGAGACAATGAGGAGTGCAAGGGATAGAAAAATGGATTAGGAAAATAAATAAGTATAGAGATGGAAGGTGAGAGAAATCCCTCAATGAGGAGAATACTTAGTCAAAAATTCAAAAATGGAGAGGAAAGGGGGCACAAAACTTATAAAAATTCTTATTGCAATTCTACACAATTCTTGATGCAAGAGTATCTCATGAATTCAGACTCAAATTTTGATTATGTAAAATGCATCACGAAGTTGAGACTGAAGGTTACAGCATGAGTTGATGATATTTCAAATTTTTCTTCTTCTAATATCAATTTTTTTTATTCCAACGAGAAGTAAATTAAGGTGCTCGAATTTTCGATCAAAAGGGGGACACCTTTGTTTTTTAGGGTTTGGATCAGTATTGATAGATCAAGTTTATCTTGGGTCTATTATAAACCTGGGTTCAGTGGGAGCTTTGCAGTGGTGATTTGTGTGTTGAAAGATAATGGCGAGTAGTTCTATAACTAAGATTGAGAATTTCAATGGTCAAAGATTTGAGATATGGAATCTCAATATCGAGAACCTTCTTGTAGAAAAAGAACAATATATTGATGTGTCTGATAGTACACAACCTACTAGTACACAATCTAATGGTACACAAAATACTAGTACTCAATCTACTAGTAGGTCTAAAGAATAATGGGAGAAGCTGGATAGAAGAAAAAAATAGTATGATTTAACTCTACCTGGAAGATTTGGTGTTACTGAATGTGTCATGAGAATCTACGGCCAAGGAACTACGGAAAATGTTGGGGAATTTGTATCAGTCAAATTCCATGGTAAACAAGTTGTTTCTTTGAAAGAATTTGTATCATATTTAGGATGTAAGATAGAGATTATGTGACATAGCATCTAAATATCTTCAATACTCTAGTAAGTCAACTTGTCTATGTATATATTAAGCTTATAGAATAAGATACATGTATTAACTTGTTATGTTCTTTGCTAGACTCCTGGGATAATCTGGTTGTAGCAATTGGTAGTACCACTCAATTTTCATTGAAGTATGAGGATGTAGTTGGGGGTGAATCAATATCAAGTAAAATTTAAAACCTTTTTCAACTTATACTTAAACCATTCAACTATATCCAATGAGCAATGAACAATAGTATAAGCGTTACACCAATACACCACAATACAACATGCACAATATATGAGAAATAATCAATAGTTATTGTTCAAGGGAAGTAATGTCTTCCAAAGGTAGCTACAACTTCCAAATCTAAAGGGAGGGATAAACCTCCAAGAGGAAGATACAATCCTCCAATATCAAGAGAGAGTTGAACTCTCCATCCTTTCCCCTTCCTTCCACCCAAGAATATATGAGAGATAATAAAACTTTACATTAAATCATCACCATCAA
>ML792935.1:15551-27990 GCA_009831015.1 Picea engelmannii
AAGGGTGTGTAATTTATTAAACAAATAAAAAATAACAATGTTTAGAGTTGGATATTAACAATAATTGAAAAAGAAAGAGTTGTCTCTTTTCAAAATATATTTAAAAAGGAATAAAATTAGAGAAAATTACTAAATTCCGCTTCCAAATTGTTTATGATCACAGGTAGCAAGTTAATCACACGTATTAATAAAATAGAGAATGTTGAGCTATTGTTGAAGGGATGGCTTTCACAAGTTACAATGTCATGAGAGGAGTGGGCAAGAGGGAGGCCATCATTGTTTTAAATGAATTTGTCAGATAGTACCTTGCTTAATTAAAATGATATAGACCCGAATTGTCCTCAGCCCTAGAAATTGACTAGCAGTGAAGATAGTAGTTGGAATAGTTCTTGGAAGAGCTAAGAACGGATGGGAAAGTGCCTTCAAGAAGTTTCTGCCACGATCCACGAGGTCTTGAGGGAAGAAAGTCAGGAAAAAGGGATGCGAATGGGTGAGAAGAAAGGGGGAGGGAAAGTGCAGAAAGATTCCCAAGGGGGAATCTTGCAGACCTCCTCTTGTGACATCGTACCCTGGCTCGGGGGTGGCTGGTTGTACCATAGTTTAACGCAACCTTGCTTACGGTTGGGTGGAGAGCAGTTCTCTCTACAACAATACTCAACATGTCTCAATTTTCTGCAAATAAGTGTCTCGTCTACCTTTGTGTATTGATATGAATATGTGCATCGCTAAATAAACAACATGATATTTAGTTGTAACTATTTGTTTTGCAAATCAAATTGTGTATCCTGGAGACACTAGTAATTGTGCATAATGTGTAATTGCGTGAAGCGTTTTACATTCTTGCTTGCGAGTACTTCATGTCTTGTGAGATTTATTTATGAGTGTATGCCTGTGAGTAAAGTTGTGTGTCTGGTAAATAGGAAATGATACAAATCTTTATGATTGTTATGCACGTGTATAATTCAATGTCTCTATACTAACCTGAGGGAAGAGACGTCCCTACTCATTGTGTGTATCATTGTAATCCTATGGCATATGCATGTACTCTCATGCGCATATATATAACCTTGCGTATGTTTTCTGTGCACCACAGTGTTGGAACGCCCGAACCCAACCAACCTTTCAAAGAATAGGGTACTATGAAGAAGCCCTGAGAAAACAATGGAGTATCTTGGTCAAGCGTGAGCATCCTTGAGACTCGGTAAGACTTGAGAAGGACTCGAAGAAAGACATTGTAACAAACATAAATATATGTAAAATATAAATAAGTAATAAGTAATTATTAATTATGAAGAGACATGACATATGAAAGGTCATGTCTCTTATGAAAGGGCACCCATGTGTGGGATATATATACAAGCCCTCATTCCTCATTTGTATTATATCTTATTCATTCTTATACATTTATTATTAAATATATTTACTATCCATAAATGGATTATTGTGTATTGTCCTATTTATACTGGATATTTACATAGTGAACCAGCTTGGTTCACCACAGTGGTATCAGAGCTAAGTTCTTATCCGGCTTTTGGCCACACTAAATTTAATCGGAGTTTCTCTAATCTGAGATCGTTGATCACAATCGGCCTTTGGCCATTTAAAGTTAAGAATTTTGTTGCAAATTGAAGTTTTTCCTTCCATACAAGGAAGAAAGGTGAAAATTATTCCATTATCAATCATAGTTTCTCTGATTTCCTGGTTATTGACCACATCAGGGCTTTGACCCCTTAAAATTCAGAATTAGATTGAAGAAAAAATTACTCGACTACAAACAAAAATCTGAAGATAAAGAAATAAGAAAAAACGTTACAGAATCGACCTTTGGCCATTTAAAGTTAAGAATTAATCGGCTGCAAGGAAATTGGAAGAAAGATTAAAAAAAATAAAAATTAACGAGAGATTACATGTCAACATCACAAAGACTCGGAAGTACACTGAATATCATTCTGTTGCAAGAACATAACCACAAGTGAAAACCTAAATTATTCCGCTGCAGAATTTAAAAAAAAAAAGTCATCTCCGTACAGTCAGAGTTTACAAGAATTGTCGATTTTTGAAAATTGTACAGTAGTCTACCGTACTTCACACGAATTATTAATTATAGCAGCTGCACAACCTGCAATTAATTACACCATCTGTCGTACAATGATCAATTGGTATATCTGTACAGCTGTTGAATTGATGCAGAAATAAATCACATCGGTACACTGTCATCAGTAAGGCCGCACTTAACTACCAGTCATCGAATCTGTACAGTCACAGCCACTCAAGACCGTGCCACCAAATCTGTACAGTCGTCAATTTTTTCTCCTCTATTGTACAATTGTGTGTCGTACTCTATATCCGTACAAACTATCAGTTTAAAATTTTAATGGTTGAACTGTACCCGTCTGTACAGTCGCAACCTTTAATTATACAGATTGTGAATTTAAAATATATAAAGGAGGATTCGAAGTAAGGAGGAAGATTATTATCGAATTAAGGAGTTACAAGTGGCGATTGATGGATATGAGTATATATCTCAATTCTATGTTACAACTATGTATCAAGAAGTTGACATCGTCATCGGATTACCTTGGTTTAAAAGTCTAGGTACCTTCATACTAAACACGGAGAAAAAGTTTGTGACATTCCCCTATAAGGAGAAAATGGTAACATTACAAGACACCACATCGGAGCCAGATTTTGTAACACCAGAAGACTTTAACGATATCTCAGAAGTGATACTTCAAGAAAATAAAAAAGTAATGCAAACAGAATTTGACGAAGTTATCAAGGATAAAAGCGAAGAAATTTCTCGTTTAAAAGAACACAATAAAAAATTGCTTACACAGATCAAGAAGTCAAAGGTTTGAAAACAATGTGTTCAAAAGTTGGAACAAGAGAATCAAGAACTTGAGAAGAACCTATCAGAAAAAAATGAAGAAAATTCTCGTTCGAAAAGCCTCAATCACGAGCTATTAGAACAAATCAAAAAATTGAAAGAAGAGATACTTGAAAATCCAAACATTAAAGCTCAAGAAGATGCCAATCCAGTTGAAGAAAAAACATATACAGATGTTGGAGTACAAATGATGGAAGATCCAGGACGAGAAGCACTAACTTATCGTCCGAAAAATATCGATACCAGCCCAAGTAAATCTCATGATAATCATTCATCGTGGAAGTGCAACATTCTACAAAAGATTGAATTAGGATGCTCTGACCCTTTCACAATTCTACAGTTATGTTCAACTCTTCATCACTCATATCGTTTGGTATCATCAATCTTAACAACACCAAAAACAAATAGTCATATGAAGACATTGCAAGCCAGAACGAAGAAGTAAGCCTCTCTATAAACATGCTTTGAGGACAAAGCATTTCTAAGGGGAAGGCAATGTAACAAACATAAATATATGTAAAATATAAATAAGTAATTATTAATTATGAAGAGACATGACATATGAAAGGTCATGTCTCTTATAAAAGGGAACCCCTGTGTGGGATATATATACAAGCCCACATTCTTCATTTGTATTATATCTTATTCATTCTTATACATTTATTATTAAATATATTTACTATCCATAAATGTATTATTGCGTACTGTCCTATTTATACTGGATATTTACATAGTGAACCAGCTTGGTTCACCACAGACATTCGTGAAATGGCTAAGTTCAGGAATGGACTGTTAAGTCAATGGAAAATCCCTAATTCACTTAAGAAGAATCGTGGTTGTGGATTTGGCATGATGAAAAAATTTGGGCCCTTTATCGGGACGTGGTCGAGATGCGACCTCAGTGATTGATTGAGATAAAGGGAAAGATCTTGACCCTTCATCTGCATTGAGCACAAAGCCATAATCTGAAATCAACAAGGGTCGTTAATCTGTCAGAGAGTGATCGTGAAAGATCCTGGACTGTTGGGTACGTGGTGACTAACATGGTCGAAGCCTCCTAGTCAAAATGACCTTGGAAGCCCGAGGGACGATCTAGACCTTGGTGAATCGTGTTGGAACAAGACCAAGGGAAAAAGGTGACACCATCATGATGTAGCCTACTGACTAGTATCACCACTGTGTCAAAAGAGGGTACGTGTTAATTGGTGATTGGAGAAAGGGCCAAGGGAGATTCCCTGTCGGATCGCAACATGAGTCAGGTGTCACTGAACTTGAATCGTTGGATCCACAAGATGGAGACCCTATGTGAGTATCGTGTGTCTCACCAAGACAACATCCCATGCGGCCTGGGGTTGACAAGTGTCATCCTCGTAGTGGCCCTAAACTGAGGGTCGTACGAGAAGGAAGCAGAGAAGCCATAGACTCTCATTCCCAGATCTTGACCATTAGATCTCCTGAGAGAAGATCCTAACATCCATCGTGACGGGTTATGCGGAGTACATCACGGAGTTACATTCCTGAGGGAAGAACTCTGAGGGAGAGATCTAACCGTTGATTGATCAAGGTTGACAGAGCTCCGAGGAAGAACTGGGATCGTCGATATGTCATAGTCAGAGGGACTGTGTAGATGATTTGGACTATCCACCCTTAGTTGAAGGTTCTAGTGGATGAAGTGGACGATACCACATGTCCTAACAAAAGAAGGACACGAGTCACCCTAAGAGGGTGCCACATGTCACGAAGTTTTGGCAGAAATAGACAAGGGCCCGCAGGGAAAATGGATGTCACATGTCAAGCGATATGTGTGCCATGTGTCATGCCACACGTCAGTAGGAGATGGATTGACGAATTAGATGTAAGCCCAAGTGAAGGTGAGGAGAATGGGTCTGCGAGTCCGCCAACCCGCGAACCCGAAAAATCAAAAAATAATCTAAGTATCAAAACTTCACGGACTCATGAAAGGAGGGTCACAAAATTTTGCCTCTGCGAATCCGCATAGATGGGAAAATGGCTAAGTATTGAAACTCCACGGACTCATGAAAGGAGGGTCATAGATGTTTACCTCTGCGAGCTCATGAGTCCATGAGTCCACGTAGATGGAAAGATGGATAAGTATTGAGATTTCACAGAGTAATGAAAGGAAGGTCACATAATTTTACCTTCGCGAGTCCACGTAGATGGAAAAATGGCTAAGTATTGAGACTCCACAGATTCATGAAAGGAGGGTCATATGATTTTACCTCCACAATTCTACGAGTCCACGTAGATGGAAAAATGACTAGTATTGAGATTTCATGGACTCATGAAAGGAAGGTCACATAATTTTACCTCCGCGAGCCCATGAGTCTGCGTAGATGGAAAAATGGCAAAGTATTGAGATTTCATGGACTCATGAAAGAAAGGTCACGGAATTTTACCTACGCAAGCCTGCGAGTCCGTGAGTCCGTGTAGATGGAAGAATGGTTAAGTATTGAGATATTACGGGCAAACTTGTGAAAGGAAGGTTACAAAAGTATGTAGTTGCATGTTCGCGAATAAAAAGGTACTGACATTGAAAAGTTCTTGAATAAGCAAAGGATGACGAAGATGCGAATGGGAGGAAAGAAGATACGTTAGATAAAGCGAGAAAAATTGGACACCCCATCCCTTAGAAGGCCCTTAAGGGATCGGGTATGTTACATCCTACTAAGGTGACAGTGGTGGGTTATCCTGTAGTTACGCAAGGTTTGAGTAACTTATGTTGGGATTTGAACAAGTACAAACCATGTGATAACATTTTGACACCGTTGTCAAGGATAATCGAGCCATTTTTCCTCAATGACACATCTTTTTGTAAGCTTTCCTCGAAGCTCTTATATTGCAAGCTTACCTAGCGACTCCACTTAGGGTGATTCCCTCACTTCCTTTGATAATCCAAGAGGGGTTATCTAGAAACTCCACCAAGCTCAAGGAGGTACACCAATCCTCCTAGAGTTTATAGAATAAGGCCTCCTCGCAACTCTCCTATGGTAAAATCTTTCTTTGGAGGAAACCTTCCTTTGAATACAATGGTTTAAACTCAAACCCAAAATCAAAAGCAATGGGTGTCCAAGCTCTTCAAGCCCCTAAGCATGTTAGCCATCTCGGGATACCCTTGAGAGATGCTTGCAAAGCATGAGAAATGGCTGCCAATGTTTTCGGGTAATGATGTGACCACTCCTGAAGATCATATGAGTAATTTTTGGGCTTTCTTTCAACTTAGTCCCATAAGTGATGATGCCGAAGATTCGGTGATGAAGTTTTTCTCTGCCACTCTTCAAGACGCTGCTAGAAGGTGGTATTACAGTCTCCTTGATACCAACATCACAACCATGGATCAACTAGAAGAAACTTTACTTAAGAGATGGAGTGTCAAAGAGGATCCAAACATGTTGTTGACACGACTTAATGAGATCAAGAAACTAAGAGTGAGACTGTTAGGGAATTCCATACTAAGTTTGAAAGGTTGTTACAACAAATACCTAGAATCCATCACCTCAGAGGGGATTACATTCTCTTCCTGTATATCAAGGCATATCCTGGGCAATTTGGATTCATGCTCAGGGATAAGGGTCCGAAGATGATTCAAGAGGCTCATGAGATAGCTACAAAAATCGAGGCTAACATCTCATCATCCAAGGTGGAACCTTTCTATGCCCCAAGAGCCAAGGTTGATACCAAACCAAAGGTAGTGCAAAATTTTGAGTCCACCCAAGATGTTGGCATTGCATTAACACGACTTGAAGAAACCATGAATGCTATGGAAAGAAATCAAACCTTGATGATTATTAGGATCATCAATTTGGAAAGAGCGCAACAACATGCACCTAGGCCTCCTTTCAAGGGGCAGCCTCAAAAGTTGGGCCAAGGATGAAAGCCTCGAAGTGAGCAAAAAGTTCCTAATACTCTGGATCATTCAAACATTGTGGATGAAACTCCTCGGTTTTTTCAGTGTAGGGATGCACACTCCTTGGTTCTCATGTGCTCTATGGTGAGCACAAGAGGACAAACACTGAAATTTTCACTATCTTCAACAATATTGGCTCTTTTAGTAGTGCGTTATCTCTTGGAGGGCAAGTTTTGGATGTTTCTTGGCTCATTCTTGGTGGAATTTTTTGCACATTAGGGTTTGTGCTTGGATTATCTTGGTGGAGTAAGTAAAATTTGCAATTTCATTTCATGTGTTGGATGTTTATGAAATTTTTTACTTGTCATATTGGAGATATAATGTTTGTTTAAACCCTAAGAGAGGAGCATAAGGCGCTTCCTCCTCTCACAAGATTGTTTCATACATTATTTTTTTAAGTGAATCCTATCTAGGGCAAACTCCTAAGGCCCTAAAGTGATAGCACTTTAGGAGTTTGACTCTAGAAGCTTGTTGTGACAAAATTGAAGAATACTAGAAGGGAAGAAATAATTGATAGAGCCCAAAAGAGCTTGCACTCTAGCAACTTATTCTTGAGATCTAAGGCCTTAAGCTCCTAGCACCTTAGATCTCAAGCCCTATATCTTGGACATTATTATCATCATTCTCTAAATTACATTTATGGTGTTGTTGTATATGACTCCATCGCCCAAAAGGCACTAGTTTCATTGTGCTTGTGAAGGAATTTGATCAAACAAACTCTCAAACATCATTCTCTAAGACTTTCACTAACTTCTTCTAATTCTAACTTAGTTTAATCTATTAATTTTACTGTTGCTGTTGCAAATATTTGCTACAACCATCTAATTTACACAAGTTTGTTGCATACACTAGTCTAACATTAGCTTAACTCACTTAGAAATTGCTTGGAATAATTGGAATTTGATCTATTGGATTTACTTTTTTTTTTCCTCAGAAAAAATCGTAATTTTATATCCTAAAGGATCCAAAATTACATTTTACAGGTGCATGATGCACTCCCCCAAACCATGGGTAAAGGAGAAGAAAATAAGAAACTCGAAAGGGCCCAGAACTAACTACTAAGCCACTAAAAGTAGTTACAATAATAAAGATTGGTAAGATCCTGCATCTAAAGCAAAAGACAAAACTGCACGCCCAAGAAGGACCTCAAAGTGCAGATCCACAGATCCACACTGCACACCCAAGAAGGACCTCAAAGTGCAGATCCACAGATCCACACTGCACGCCCAAAGGATGGACTTCAAAGCTCTTTCCCAATCACCAAAGAAGTAGAAAAACCCAGCAACCGCAACACCAAACTCTAGATCCCAAAGCCAGAGACCCATAACCTGGCCACCAACACACCGAGAGAGGGAGCCATCGAAAGCGCCAAACGGATTTGTTCGAGAGACATAGTCCACCCAACGCGTCAAGATCCAGAGCAAAAAAGACAGACTGGACATAAACCACAGCTAGTCCACGGGCCGCGCAAACAGGCGACGCACCAGAGCCAGACCCAATCCGTCGAGAGGCAGGGGCACCAACGAAGTAAAAAATGAGCACCCACTAGGGCGGAGCCACAAACCAGGGGGTCGTCGACAAAAAGGGAGGTGCCCACGAAGAAGCACCTGCGGGAGGGGTTGCGGCTAGGGAAACCCTAGCTGCAGAGCCTGCAGGTGATTTGAGCCCCGATCTATTGGATTTATGCTAAGTTTACACTGTAATTTCATGCAATTCTGATATAATTCTCTTGTAGTTGTTATGAAACTCTATTGGCTATTGTAGATTGTTATCCTGCTACAATTTTGTACAAGCTATCATATATTTTCATTGTCCACTGTCTTTTGAGGCTTATATTGCATATTGGTACTTGGAAATCACTATATATGTGTTGCAATTGTTCTTTCTCTAGGCATGTACCCGAAACACTTCATATTGCTTCGATTTCATAGACATGGACATTGACTTAGGCAACCAAGATTGGGGACGGTAGGCTTAGCTATAATATTTGCTACTTTGATCCCTTGAGGTTACTGGGGAGGCCTCCCCTATGGTGGACCTCATCCATCACTAAAACGTGGGGATTTCCTACTAAAGTGACAGTAGTGGGTTATCATGTAGTTACGCAGGGTTTGAGTGACTTGTGTTGGGCTTTGAGAAAGTGAAAATCGTTCGATAACAAGATTCTCACCCTCATTCCCATGGCTTGTAAATTATGGAAGAATGTGGCCATGCAGTTGGGTTGTTAGTAGGAGATTGACATTAAACACTAGTGCAACTACTACACGTCGAAGAACATGGGCATAATGGTTTGCATGCCAGTCTCCAAGAATCAACGTTTGAAGCATAGATTAACAAAGTTTGGATTCATAAATGACACAATCTTCCCTTGCATTCTCGATAGAGAGTAAATCCAACCGCAACAATTTACCATCCAATTTATTAGACATGTTGTATCTAGAAATTGTGCCCATCATATTAATTGAATGACAATGTTACTCTTCCAACCAAATAACCCTGATTTATGTTACCCAAAACTTTTGATAGAACATAGCTTAGCATATTTTATATCCACATATTACATTTTAACACATTACAATTATTTAAGCTTTCTTTACACCACATAAAAAATTACTAATTTATTTATTATTTTAATATAATATTTTCATAAACAATATTAAGTGATATGATGTCTGTACCATCCTCAGACACACTTCCACTATTCGCTAGCAATGGTCTCTTTCGTTGTTCCTTCTCTCTCCACTATGCTCCTTATCCATCATCTCTTTGTCTCATATTCGTTGCCATCTTGTATTTTCGGTGGTGGTTCGCATAACTTACATCGAAAGGAGTTTTTCAATCATAAATGTCATATCAAACACTGCCTCATATAGAAGAAGAAACTACCAAAACTTCTGAGCTACCGTCCCACAAGAAGTTTAATTACTGTCTCCAATTTTTAATGGAAAAACTACGACTTTTGACAATAAAATGAAAAACAATTAGTAAAAATGTAAAGGAGAATTGTTGTAAAATATTGTTTATAATTTCCTAGACATAAAAGCACATTGCCTATGAATAAGCAAATATATTGGATATTCGTTTATATATAACCATTTAAATAGATTTCTTTTAAAAATACAATACAAGAAATGCTTGTTCTTAAGGATTTTTTTGTTATTTTTCATCTATTATTTTATAAAAATAATTATAGAAAAAATTCCTACTGGGAAACCCTTTGAACTTATACACCCTATATCAATTATCAGAAATAAAAGGGTGAACAAGTAGTATATGATCCAAATTTACTTAACAAACAGTTATATACATATGTGATCCGGATTTTATGAGCAGAACGAAATCACTACATATTATTAACAGGTGCTTAACACAAAATAACAGAGATATAGTAAAACTGATTTTCTATTCAATAAGGAAATACGCTGAAACTGTAAAATGCAGTGGAAAACAAGCTTGCTGGAATAGTGGCAGCTTATCTCTGAGAATAGATGTGACGGTTGTGTTCATTCGCAAGAAGATCATTACAATGAGGCTTTGAAGGCCTTTTTACAATATATAGGAATGCCCAAAACCCTAGACATCCAAAAACATAACCCTAAGAGATGAAGCGCCAAAAGTCATGTGGGCTCCCGTTTGGGTAAGTTAGTACCAGTGTTGATTAAGTCGGCGATTTTTCGTGATTTTTTCAAAAAGTCGCGACTTTTACCCCTGGCCGATTTTTACACCCTTAAAAGTTGCGACTTTTACTAAAAGTCGACGACTTTTTCCCCAAAAGTCGCAGTTCGACCCTAAAAGTCATCGGACGCAGGGACCCGCAGGGCATAAGGGCGAATTTTTTGTTTTCTTTTTGTCATTTCTAATTTTTTGTTTGTGGAGAAGGAAGGAGAAGGGTTTGTGGTCTTCCTTAATGTGGACTTAACAACCATCATCATCACCATCGAGGATTTCTAAGTGGAGCAAGGGTTCAATTTCATTTGCCAACCGGTGTTGAATCTTCCATTCATAAGTATGTATCTAAATCCCTCAATGTTAATGTTTATTTTCCATAGATTTTTGCAAATTTACTTGCCTCTTTGCTTGCCTACGTTTTTTTTTTTTTTTTGGTCATTTTTCCATGATTTTCATGCCCATAAAACAATGTAATGTTTATTTTTATTTTTATGGGACAACAAGCTTGAGCCTTGTTAATTTTTTCTCCAACCTCTTATTGTCATTTTTCATTGCTAATAATCTAATCTAGAGGCCTGATTTTTTTTACCAATGGGCTGTTATTTTTTTCTAGTGGGGTTTAAGATCGTTTTCTTGTTTTTTTGTGCCTTAGGGTTGAATTTTGAAGCTGCCAATTCATCAAAAAATATGCCGAAGCCTTTAGATCCATTTTGGGTGTATGGGATCCCTGAAGATGGGACAAACCGACAAAAATTGAATTGCAAACTTTGTGGAGTGAACATGTTAGGAGGGATTTGCAGGTTGAAATATCATTTAGCTAAAATCCCCAGGCATGATGTTGGCATTTGTGATAAATCAACCCCGAAGATTATGAGAATTGCGTTTGATGCACTTGAAGCAAAAGATAAAAATAAAGATGAAAAAACAATAAGGAAGGTCGAAATTTCATTAAGAAGTTCAGGGACATCTGTCGCAGAGGGACAGGGTAGTGGGAGGGGCTCCACAAATTCAGGTACCGGGAGCTGGAGGCCTTCATCTTATTTTCCAGAACGAACCACCCCTGGAACACAGCCTTCCATCAGGTCAATGTTCAAGAAAAAGGAGAAGAAAGAAGCAGACAAGGCTGTGGGGAGGTGTCTTTTCTGGAGTGACATACCTCTCAGCTTCACCAAGAATAATCCATTTTGGCAACCGATGTGTGATGCCATTATTGTTGTTGGCCTAGGGTATAAAAGCCCTACCTTTGAGGAGTTGCGGGGCCCAATTCTTCAAGAAGAAAAAACAGACATCAACTCTAGATTGGTAGAGTTCAAGAAGTCATGGGAGATCTCTGGATGCACAGTGATGTCTGATGGTTGGACAGATAGGAAGGGTAGGTCCCTTCTCAATTTCTTGGTACATTGTCCTAGAGGTACCATGTTTATCAAATCAATAGATACATCGGCACATGTGAAAGATGCAACATTGTTGTGTGAGTTGATGGATGCGTTCATCCAGGAGATCGGCGTGCATAATGTGGTGCAAATCATAACAGATAATGCAGCTAATTATGTGGTTGTTGGTAGGTTGTTTATGGGGAGGAACCGTTCATTGTTTTAGACTCCATGTGTTGCACATTGTATTGATTTGATGCTTGAGGATATGGGAAAAACCTCCTTCATCAAGGAGGTGATTGATCAGGCTAGGAGCATCCCCAAGTTCATATATAACCATATTTGGGTTCTTAGCCTCATGAGGAGACACACCAGAAACAGGGAGTTGTGGCGTCCCACAATCACTCGTTTTGCCACCAACTTCATTACTCTTTAGTCTTTACTTCAATGTCAGTTTGAGTTGAAGCAAATGTTTGTTTGTGATGAGTGGCGGGATTCTACATATAGCAGGAAAGAGGATGGGAAAGCCATTGCTAGATTGGTGTACAGTGACTCCTTCTGGGAAGGAGTGGCAGAGGTGTGCTC
>ML792935.1:41212-51577 GCA_009831015.1 Picea engelmannii
TCTCTATCTTTTTATATTAAAAAAAAAATCAAATATACATATTTTACTTGTTAAATTTATCATAAGGAATTTGATCATCTTCATTTTATTAAATATCATTATTTAAATTTATATGGCTAACTCTAAAACTTTACTTTTTCGTTTTACGTAGTTATATGGTACTTTAAAACAACGTTATTGGATTTGACCATCTTACCTCATACCTGGATCCGATTCATCAAGAAAAAATAAGGGGATTGGCGATTTGAATTGGATTTTTTTAAGGATTTATTTTCAATTTTAGAATACAGATCATGTTATTTAAGAACATGTCCTAAAATAAGATTACTTTTAAAAATTAAGGGAAATGATTCCTAGTGAAGGAACTGATTCCTAAAGGTTGGAAATCGGTTCTTCTGATGAGAATTTTTTTTGTCTTCACATTGAAAAAGCTAAAAAAAAATGGAAAAGGATGTGGGAATTATTTGACCATCCATGATGTTATATTACTAAAGATAAAAGTAAAAAAAAAAATGAATAAATGATGGAAAATGATTTTTTTTTTTAAAAAGATGGAAAAGAATGTGAGAACCATTTGACAATCCAAGATGTTATTGTACTAACGAATTGGTTATATGAATTGGTTGTGAATGAAAATAGAAGTTGTTATCATGGACAATTGGATTAGAATGTTTGATTTATAAAAAAATGAATTTTATTATTTAATCATAAGCATTGGGAGACAAACTCTTGTCCAAGTGCTTTCATTCCATTGGTTTCCATCTAATGAATTTCATTAGCTCAACAAGAAACTCACTAATAATAGAATGGTTGCAACAAATTGACAACAATACAAATGATATTTGTAAGAGCCAAGAGCCACAGGGAATATTATTTACTTCAAGATTGAGGCATCAACATATCACAAGCTTCTAAGCTTTTTAAACATCCAAGCCCATGAAATATCTTTAGATCTAACAACCAACACTATAAGACAAACATGGAGGGGAAAGGTCCATAATGAGATGGCTTGGAGTTTTGGGACATGTTTTTACCTTTCGTAAAAGAATTTAGTCTGTTTCAAATCCATGTAGTGTAGCAAGGATGGTGGAACTAGGTAACCTTTAACTTGTAAATTTTAATCAGAGTAATGAGCCTATTTTATATTGATTTTAATTCAGTGGTCAAGTTTAAATTTAGTAGATCAATCAACCCCACCACAAAATATATGTGCTAAACAAAGAAGCCTTGGTAGAAAGTACTAACACATAAAGGAACTTAAGGGTAACCTTAGGCATTGATTAAACCATTGTCATCAATTAAAGACTCAATTTATAGATAATAAAGCTTGGGCATTGGATAGCAAATATTTTACCATATTATAAGATTGATCACAACGATCAAGAGTATTTAACCATTCAAAATTCAATTTTAATGACCATGTCAAAATCCAAGACTTAACATCATTAGAGCTCTCAACCCACCTTTGATCCTCGTAAACCTTGAATTTTTTCAAATTTTCATTTTATTTACTTGAATAACCTTGTCAAAAATCTAGAATAACATCACATTCTTTGAATTAGATTTATCAAACCACCCTTGCTCCTAACAATCCTTTATATAAGGATAGATCATTTTAAAACATATTTGCTTGAGATCTAAATGGTAGTTTTTGTCAAAGGTTTTTGTGAAACATTAAACAAATTTATAAAATGTTAATTGACAACTTTTTATTTCTCTTTTTTCATTTTTTTGAAATATCATTGCTTGCTTGATTGTGCAATTGCTTGCTTGATTGTGCAAATGATAGCCCAATGAGAACAAAGACCAAATTATATATGCATTGAGAGCACAGTTTATTGAAATCACACTATTTCATAAATTTTGTTAACCTTAGTAATTTTAAGCACATAGCCTCATTTAATAATATCATTTAATAAATATAATCATTTGAGAATCCATAATATTATGAATCATTTCAATTTGAATTTTTTTCTTTTTATTTTTATTTTATTTTATTTTTATTAAAATTATATATATATATAGATAAGTGTCTCACCCACAAATTCAACCAATTATGATAACACCCATGGTTTGTGTAACATTGTTCTAAAATCTTCTATGCACATTTAACTTAGCCATTTTATAAAGTTATACAATTTGTAAAATCTTCTAATTCAAACCTTACTTTGCCATCTCATTTAATAATATAAATATATATTATTAAGTAAAATTATATGTCAATATGTAAAGTCTTTCAATGTATTCCTTATTTGTGCAATGTTTTCATTATTATATCTTGTTTAATTTGTTTAATATCAAAGTAAAATTGCATGGATAATTTTAAAACTTTCAAATGTAATCCTTATTTGTGTTATGATTTTATCCTTATTTATTTCTTCAAGTAGGTAAGCATGAAATGACATCACTATAGAGATGAGATCATGTTTTTGTCTTAAGAGTAATAAGATAATAAGTAGAGGTTGTGATTGACAACCCATTCTTCTTTCACACCTAGCTACCTTCTTTTGAAAGCATCTTCTTTAGTTGAGTTGTTTGAGAATTTCTCCAATAAAAATTCATATAATATCATCATTTTTTTTTTTACCTCTCTTGTATATTTCAAGTCATATTTTACTTTCCATTTCTTCTCCCATAAAAACCTTCTTAACTCTAAAGATTTTACACTTGCATTACATTAATCTACCTTAATATTAGAGGGTAATATTTTTCATTTAAATTCAAGAAAAATATTTACGGTTATAAAAAAAATTATGAAATGTATTGATACATTTTGTAATGAATTTTGGTAGTAGAAGTTGAACGTTCCCATATACCATCTTGTTGCATAATATTAGCAATACTTACGCATAAACTTATAATTAATATTTGTTAAGCATTTATTGGAAATAATTATAAAATAATATTAATTTCAAATAATTCATCATTCTCCTTTAAATAAAAATAGTTTAATTGCAATGAAATTTACCATATGTCTAATCTCCATGCTAAATAGATCTTATATGTAGTAAATATATAGAGAATTATAATAAAAATGATGAAGTGTCCTATCAACATCCACTTAAACCAATTTGATTTATCGGATGTGTAACAAGGGAAACCAACTTTAGTAGGTCAAACACCTCTCTCTCTCTCTCTCTCTCTCTCTCTCTCTCTCTCTCTCTCGCGCGCGCGCGCGCGCGCACGCGCACACACACACACATGTGCTATTTCATCTACAAGTCAAATATATTGACTTATAAACCGATGTTCAACTACACCATGCTTACCCATGAAGTTGAGATCGACTGTAACAATGAAGGATCCACCTCGGTGATGTCATCCAACTAATTTAGAGAAGCGTAGATGATCGAGTACCAAAAAAGAAAAGAAAATAAAATGACTACTAGTTTTTATACCATAATTAGCTAGGCTGAATACTTCATAACCTAACTAATTCACTTAATTTGCAATTTTATTAATAGATGAAAACATAAATTCTCTTTGGAATAAGTTTGACACAATCCTCCTTTGCAACATGGTCCATAACAAGGAAAGTCCTCACCTCAATGGTAATTTAAGGCACCTGATTTATACTAATTTTAGTCGGTTCATATTTATCCATAATATGTTTCAAAGTGGTTCTTGCAAATATCCCGAACCTATATTGTATGTACTTTTATTTAACATTTCGATATGTTTTCATGTCTTAATGCTCATTGCAATGAGAGAAGTTTGGTGCATTCTATAGTATAGTATAAATTATTTTTCGCCCTCTCAAATATTAAGATGCATCTACCATGTTGAAGTAACTAAGTATTGATTATTATAAAAACCTCACATAAAATTCAATAAAGTTTCATTTGTCATTCAATCCACTTGAGGATTTATACTTAAAACACTGTTATTTCATTGGTCTAATCAAACGTGACAACCATCAAGATATATATATATATATATAGAGAGAGAGAGAGAGAGTTCAATAATAATACCCATTACTTTCAAAGCTAATGTTGAAATAGGATTATCACCAAGCAAATATGGGTGAAACTTGCATAACTTTTCCACTCCATGAAGTCAAGCTAAATTGTCCATTCAATAGTGGTTTTCCTTGACAATTAAAATATAGAGTGTATCATCTTGTTACCTTTTTTCCAAAACAAAATTTCACATTATATTAATCATAATATTATCTTTATACAAAGTCTAACCAAGGATGACAGTGGCATGGACCTCACTATCCTTTCAAAAACAAAAAGAGCAATTGAGAGGCAAAATAGACAAAAAAAACTGACTAGCAGATACATCAACACAGACAAAATCAAAGATCCCTTGAAAAGATCAGACATAGATAATACTGCAAAACGGGGAAACTAAGCACATCGAGAGAAGAACTATAGGGAAATGTACTAAGTAGGGCCCTTGTGGCCTTCCATCCATAAGGAATATACAATCTTTCCACGACAATTGGAGAGGGCCTTTTTTGATTGGCAGGCCGCTTCTTTATTCATCTCTCTATAAATATGTTCAAAAGTAATAGATCTAAAAAGAAGACAGGTTTCAACAATTCTATCATTCCACACTTCAAGGTTTGCCACCCTGAGATCTCCAATATTGTTAAGCCAGTCAATGACTATCTTTAAGTCACCCAATATATGTAAATCATAAACTGACAATCTAGCTACAAGCACTAAGGTGGCCCATGCTCCCAAGATCTCTTCTCTCGTGTTGGACCCTTTTCCACAGTTCATGGTTCATCTGTATTATCTAAATTCATCTAACTTTAAGATACCTCCCGCTCCACTTATATGGCCATTTTGTTGAGCCACCCCATCGAACCAAGCTAAAGATTTTTCTGCTGGAAAAGTAGGCACCAAGTTTCGAGGGGTATAACCTTCATGAGGTTTCCATGAGTGATCCATAACACTCCTAGATAAGTATAAAATTCTTTGAACTGAGGGACTCAAACCTTCGAAGAGTTCCTTATTCCTGTCAACCCAGATATACCAACAGACATATGTTGGAAGAGTAATCAATTTGTAGTTCTGAAAGGACCAATTTCTAAATGAGTCAACCACAATATTCCCATTCCAACCTATATCTAGGTTCAAGATATTTTTAAGATCATCCCAAACTAACTGAGTGAAGGGGCAGTTTAAAAAAATATGTTTGGTTGATTCTCTATCTTCTTTGCACATATTACACATACCTGGTCCCTTCCAACCGCGCTTTTGAAGATTTTTCCAAGTTAATATTTTATTTTCTGCAATCAACCAACAAAATAACTTAATCTTCGTGGGGCACTCACATTTCCATAACTTTTTCCTCCATCATCCTAGATTTGTAATCCACAGGAGGTTTGACAAAGCTACATAGATAATCTTGACATAGATGTTTCTTGACTTGTCGCCTCCAGTCCAGATCAACTCGTTCGGCTTTGGAATCAAAGAGATGCCCGAATCATTCAAGTATTCCTTATAACAAGCCCACTATTCAGCAAGTGGTGTCATCAGATCTAGCTCGATGCTACTGATCTAGCTTGTTCTTGTTGTTGTCCCATTGACCTACCGTTTCGCTTGATATAAAAAATATATTCCTTTTTTATTCAGTCGGCTCACCAGATCCTGCGATAACAAAGCATCCTACCCCAAACCTAAGATCATATCCTTACCGACTATAATTGAATGTCCAAATCCAGTCTTCCAATCCAACCAATGAAGAATAATTGGCAGGGTATTACATAAATTTTTCCATGTCTGAGAGCCAGAGAGGTGGGCCGGTTCCGCTGATCGAAGCCAAGTCCAAACTGGAATATGTGGAAAATAGTTATCTTTGAGAACACTCTGCCAAATCCCTAGATTCATAATGGCTCTCCACATAGTATTTGTTGCAAAGGATCTGTAGAATAGGAAAATGTTGTGAAGCCCCCAGCCTCTGTATGATTTGGGTCTAGCAATGGACATCCAATTGCATAAATGACACTTCTTTTTGTGATTATTTCATGACCATAGAAATTCAAAACTTAACTTTCGTATAGTATGAAGAACATAAATCAGGACATGAGAAAGGGCCAACCAGTAAACTGGTTGAGTCTCTAAGACTGCCTTAAGCAAGACCAAACATCCACCCAGTGACAACCACTTATTGCACCAATGTGAAATCTGGGACTCAAATTTGTCAATTAACCATTGCTAGTCAACGACTTTGTAATTGTCAAGTTTTAACATATAACCCAAATATTTGAAGCCAAGATCCAAGTCCTTACATGGAAAGAGAAGAATTTCCTTAATAGAGTTTAGAGTATCTATATGGACCCCTGAGTGTAGAATGATAGACTTCTGAACATTGATAATCATTCCCGAGGCATTGCAAAAGTTCTGGAGAATGTCCTGTATGACCGCCCATTCAGTAAGAGTTTCTCTAGACATTATCATAATTTTGTCGACAAAGAGGAGATGGAGAATGCTAATCATCCTGGAAACCTTGATACCGGATATAAGGCCCTCAAATTTTTCTTTGTTGAGTGCCAGGCTGAGGCCTTCCATCACCAATATAAAGAGAAGGGGTGACATTGGACAACCCTATCTTAGGCCCCTGTTGCTATTAAAGAAGTTTTTGGGCTCACCATTGATCATAATAGCATAATTGGTAGAAGTAACACATGCCATAATCTAATTTGTAGTAGGAATACCGAAGCCACTTTGAAGCAAGATTGGCCTTAAGTAATCTCAATCTGTACAGTCATATGCCTTTTTTAAATCAAGTTTCAGTATTATGGATTGCAATTTCTTACTTTTGATGCTATGTAAGCATTCTTGTGTTGTCTCGATTACATCAAGGATTTGTCTTCCTTTGAGGAAGCCCAATTGCTCAATTGATAAATATCTGGACAATATCAGTCTTATTCTCTTGGCTATCACTTTAGCGATAATCTTGTAGCATAATTTACAAAGGGAAATTAGCCGGAAATCACTCAATCCAATCGGGTTATTACCTTTTGGGATCAAGGCAATAAAGGTAGAGTTAATCGGATTGATTACCTTTCCTTGAAGTCTGGATTCCTCCACCATGTCTAAAAGGTCCTGACCAACAATCTCAAAGAAGAATAAGAAGAAATCTACTGTCCAACTGTCCGGTCCGAGACTTTTGTCCTTTGAAAAACCTCTTAAAATATATAGAATTTCCTCCTTTGTGACAACTTGTTCCAAAAGTCTTTGGTCCTCATCCCTGACAATGTTCGGAAATAGTCTATCTGAATCAATCTGATTAATAATGGAGTTTTTTCCAATATCATTAAAGACGGATTTGTAAAACTTAGCTGCTTCTGCCTTGATGGCTTCCTGTCCCGAATGTGTTACTCCAGAATCATCATGGATCTCCCATATGAATTTTTTGGTTTGCCTGAAACTCACAAAATGGTGGAAGAACTTTGTATTCTTGTCGCCACTTTTGATCCAAATTGCACGGATTTTCTGGCGCCATTGCTCTTCTTCTGCCAACAAAAGTCTCTTTCTCTCCCTTTTGAGATTAATAATTGATTGGTCAATCATTCCATCTGAAGTTTCGTTAAACATCTGTTCATATTTTAACACCAGAGACTCTTCAATCTTTTTGAGTTCACTAGTATCCCAGAGATATTTTTCCTTAGCCCATCTTTTTACATGACATTTTAAAGTAGAAAGTTTTGCCACCAGTCTCCTTTGAGCATCTGGAATGTTGACCATATCGGGATCTAGCCAAACATTCTTAACCATCAATGAAAATGAATCCTCCCCGATCCAACCTGGGTTTAGCTTAAAGGGATGTGTCACCTTCGGGAATCCCTGTCCAAGCTCGAGAAAAAATGGTGTGTGGTCTGACAGAAAGGGGTATTGCACCTAAGTCCTGTACCTGTGTGTTGTAGCCAAAATCTCTTCTGCAATATAAAACCTGTTCAATCTCTTTGAAATACTATCAACCCCAACTTGACCGTTCCTCCAACTCGACACTATCTCTGAAGGTAGGACATCGATAAGTGAGTATTTTAGAAAAAAAGATTTAAAAAAGCCTGCCAATGGGTCTTGTAAAGTTTTCTGACCCCATATCTCCACTGGTGAGGTTGTGAAATTCAAATCTCTCACTATAATAAGATCCTTTTGTGCTAGAATCCTTGAAGCCTCCACCAAAACCCATAAATCATTTCTATTCTGATAGGGTCCGTACACAATCAGAAGAGAAAGCTTTCTCTTGTCCGCTATGGAGTGTCCTATCAATAGAATTTTGCGAGTACTTAGAAATGAATCAAAAACAAAAAAGTTAGGGTCCCAAGAAGCAAGAAAACCACCAAAAGTTCCCACTGCACTCACAGCGCAAGTCAACCACTTGAGCCTTAATTTATGTATAAAATTTCTTGCCTTGTCCGCCGACACCAAAGTTCCCTGTAATAAAATAATACTCGGGAAAGTATTATTCAAAAGTCTACGCAAGGAGTTTTGTTTCAGGGGTCCTCCAAGGTGTTAGTGTCAGAAGTCACTCCTGGATTGCGACAGGAGAAGAGCCCAACGCCCATCAGTTTTATGTCACGATAAGTTTAATGAATGATCAAATGGTTAGAGACCCAGGAAGGAATCACTCTAGCTCAGGGACCAGGTCTGGTATGTAAAAAACAAAAGAGGTCTTGATCTAACTTCAGTCAGTGGGTTGATTGTAAAATGAGCAGGTGGAAGACTTGGTGAGAGAAGTGAGCAAAACTACCTTAGGCAACAGGCCTTTCAGCAGTTTGCAGAAGAAAAACTCTAAATGCAAGATCCTCTTGGTTTAGAGTTTCGGGAAACTGAAGAGGTGACTTGATTGGATCCTCCAATTCCAAGTCATTCAACATTGAGAAAATCACAAGACCGATTAGAGACAACGCAATTGTTACAATGATCCAACCTACATCATCCTATAACAGCTACAACTCGACTGGATCCTCTAATTCCGAGTCGTTCTAACACAATGCAAACAAAGATATGAAAGAAACTGACATTCATAAGGCAAGAAGTCTCAAATGCCAATACATAACTAAAATAACCAGTGCTTCGTTAAAGCTTTTACAATTGAGAGCCTTGCTCAACCATCGATCCTTGACAAAATACAAAAACTGAGTCTATATACTCAGAAAAATTCGCCTAACAGAGGCGTGCTCGGATCTCCAAGGCGTGGCGTCCCTTCAGTCAAACTCAGACGGATATTCTTCTTCAGACACCACCTTAACTGCGCATGGCTCCTGCAAGGGGGGTGATCAGCTCTATAGATGGATCTCGGCCGCTGACAACAAAACTTCACCCGCTCGCTTGACTTGTAACCTGAAATGAGATTTTTCCATGTTGTGCTTGGGCGCTTCTCGTGCAACCTGCAGACCTGGGTACTTTTGTGCCCAAGACCAAAATTATTGCTAACATTAGGCTCCATGGGGGATAGAGTCGTCCCTATGATGCTCTAAGAACTCATTTTGCAGCTTTAGTGCCTTATGTTGGGCTATGGAGTCATTTACTAAGTCGAAAAATAAAAATGAAAATAAACAAAGAACCAAAAGGACAATATTTACAAACAAAGGAGCCGTCTAAGGCTCAAACAAAACACTTCTTCAGAAAATGCCCATTTACTGGGCTGTTGAAAACCTCTTCACCCTTCAAATCCTGCAACCTGTACGTGTTGTTTGAGAAAACCTCAGAGATTTTGAAGGGCCCGATCTATAGGGCGTCAAACTTGCTGTGTTTGCCCTTATCCTGTATGGGTGCATCCCACTTAAGCACCAAATCCCCGATCTCAAACTCTTTCTTCGTGACCTTCCTGTCAAAAGCCAATTTGACCTTCTACTGATGGTCCTGAATTCTGTCCATTACCTGCTCTCTGGCTTGTTGGACTTCCACCAGTTGATGAACTCTTTTGATCATGTTATCAGGCTCTTCTTGATAATCCTGGAAGAACTTTGCTACATGAATGGCTAGCTGAGAAGGGAGATGCCTATAGATCTTTTTGTGGTCACTCGATCGACCCATAGAGAAAATTTCAACTTTGAATCTTGGGCCTTTTTGTTGTCCTCCAATAGTCTTTTGATGATCTTATCAGACTTTTGTTGGAGGACTTTGCTAAACCATTGCCTTGGGGATAGTATGGGGTGGAGTGAATCAGTTTGATCCCGAATTGCTCACAGAACTTGGCTAATGACTTAGCCTTGAAAGAGGCTGCGTTATTAGTGACAATATTGCTTGGGCAACCGAATCTTGTGATGAGGTCTTCCAGGAATCCAATGATTACCTTGTGGGAAGCACTCCTGGTGGGAATAGATTCTATCCATTTACTAAAGAAATCTGTGGCAGTTAGGATCCATCTGTGTTTTCCACTAGAAGCAGGGTGGATTTC
>ML792935.1:59968-82264 GCA_009831015.1 Picea engelmannii
CTTCGGAGAAAACCAGGGTCCGAAATTGGTCCTCCCGACTCAATTTCCCCTTGCATTCTCAGTCCAAAGACCGCTCCACTGGCCCATCTAGGCTCAGTGTCGAAACCTTCGCTCTGATACCAATTTGTAGTGTACCTTTTTGCTTACCAAGGCCTTTAACGCACTATGTAACAATCTGTACACACTTTTCACATAACACATACAGTCCAGTATATACTCCACATGCATTTAAACAAGTAAACACATTCTACACAGAGTATTCATATGAATTATTGCCATAATTTAACCATCAATTGCACTTCATACTAATTCATATACACAGCGGAAAACATGATAATATATATAGCACAGTCATGCCAAAATGTGATAAGAACATAGTTAGACACTTATCTTGTGACAGTGGAGAAATCCACCAACCAAATGCAGGCCTTCCACGAACCTCCCAGCCTTAGACCACACTGCTCATCATCTCAATAGTGGGTCTCCCCCGAGCTGGGACTGAGCTCCACCCCAAGGCAAGGAATCCTAGGCTAGGCTGAGGTTACAGGGAAAACAATACAGAAATATCTGGAAGGATTCTTCCCAAAGATGCCATCTTACGCCCACTACTACCATACTCTCATTCCCCACATGCCTGTTCTGCCCGAGAGTATACACCTTCACACGCACAGTCCATCGATGCTAACCTCCCTCTCTGGGTCTCGGCAACATACCGGATCAAGAAGTCTCAGAGCTCATAGCTGGTGCTGGACACTCTCTAGAAGAAACCACTTCCCAACAAACTCTTTCATCTGGAAAGAGTTGCTCGCAGGCCTGACAACCTGCCTCTTCCAACATCAACCACCTCCCTCACCTGGAGAGGGGTCATACACAAGCTCAGCAATGGCTTACTCTGGCCAGTATGCCATGCACAGATCATCACTGCGTGACCACCACAGTCAACTGGGAATACAGACTCGGGCTTCTCACACAAGCTCAACAATGGCGGCAAGGTCTCACGGTGTTGATTCTGGGAACACGTGACAACAATCCATGCAGGGAATTACACAGACTCCCTGGTTCCAAACGGGTAAGGAGTGAACTGGTTTTTCAGATGAACACAATCTTCTCGGCTCTCAGAACAGAGGGTGTACACGGATTTCGCAGAACAAACATAGGCTTTTCCCCCCCTGTTTCAGGATTGCACGAGGTCTCTTGCAGACAAGCTCACACCCCTCACACTCAGGGCCGTACCGGGTCAAATGGAGGAGGAGGAACCCTTCTCACGGCTCGTCCTAGCCTTTTAGTGCATGCGCTAGGGTTGACACTTGTCACCCACGGGACTGCATGCGTTCCACCAGCACGCGTTCCTCCCACCACTTGGGAAATCACGTGTCCTTCCAAAAGGACTTAGGATAAAAACATATGAAGCACATATCTTTTGAAATAATATTAAAATATTATTTCTAGGTTTAAGCCCCCCTAGGCTTAGCCCCTAGGATCAACACTTAGCCCCTTTCCCACCTTCCAGCCCCTAATTCCTTGCCCACTCTGTGGACGCTCAGTCCCCCTTCACTCATTCATAGTGGTCGGTCTGCACCTGGCAGTGTTTATATTTTATTAATTATTCTGCATACATACAAGTACAACAGCAGGCTCCTGGCCCTCAAACAATTAGGATTCCTGGCCTAACAAACACATAAGCCTTCCAGCTTATACAAAACTTGGCTTTTAAACCATAGTAGTCGTTACGCCAGCGCTTTTAAAGTTTGGAAGCTTTAACCCTCTGCAGAGCGTGATGCTTTAGTGTATATTCTGTTAAAGGGTGTTGTTAAAGTATATTCCAGAAGTGTATATTCCAGAATTGTTCTCCTTGCCTAGAGGGTGCTGTTAAAGTTTGGAAGCTTTAGTGTGGCCAACTGCAGAATATACAGGGTCATTCGCAGAGCAATACTGAGGGTTTGTAGAACAAAGATTTTGACAAGGGTCGATAGGAGAGGTGGGTATAGAGCCTCCCTTAGTCATGTCATCTTCAAATATCTTCTCAAGGTGACGACCTTTAGAATTAACTGCATGGATCGCATCCAACGATGCAAATAAGCCAGCCTCCTCCCAATGCACCTCGTCAGTCGCACTCATGAGTGCGCTGACATCACATTCCATTTGGGAGGGCACTTGTAACCCCCTAAAACTCCAACTATAAAAAACTGCAGAAGCGCTAGGGTGGGTCCAGTCCCGTCAGAGTTAAGGATGTTCTAGAAGTACTTAGAAAATTTAAAAGGGAAAAGACAAGGCCCAAGTAACAGAGCACTGAGCAATAACTACCTCTGTCATTCCAACAACCTCGAAACTAAAACATGTTCATCATCTTTTTACCTACCTTTTTAGATATCAAGATGTTTCATAATATCATATTTAGATTTTAGAAAGTAAGACGATCGTGAAAGTTAAAATAGAGATGGTGATGGCAAGTAACCATTACTATATAGCTACAAAGTTGTTATATCTACAATTACATAAAAGTATTTTTTTTCCTATTGAAGCTATATCCTCGTTAAGACTTTTACATACCTAGTGAAGTTTTTTAGTTTCTATTTCCAGCCGAAAACAAAGATGGAGCCACAACACGCATATACATAATGAAATTAAAAAAGAATATATTATAATGAATATTTGAAAACTAAAGGATTTTAGAGCTTTTAAATAGCTCATGCAAGTCTAGAACTTACGAAAATTCGAGTTATTAACATAACATTCTAATTAATTGAGCTAATAAATTAATATATTTCCATTTGAATACATTTTTCTAACATGTATACATTTTATCTTCTAATTTTTCTTATAAATCGATAACAATCCAAAATCGTTCACATAAACAACAATTTATTTGAATTATCCAAAATCCATCCCCACCCCCTTTAAATGACGACCATTTTTTTTGAATTTTGATATGTAAACCCAAATCAATTTTATTCCATCAAATTTTGTAAACAAAAATACTATAAAATAAGTCACTATTTTACCAATTTCAACAATAAATGGTGGTCATTATTTTACCAATTTCAACAATAAATGGTGGTTTTACTTAAGATGATGATTTGGTCATTATTCCACCATCAGTCTTGAATTGAAAAACTTAAAATTGACCAAATAAATTGAAGTGACAAAAATATATTTTTCTAACAAACTTATACATTTAATTTTCCACATAAACAATGTTTCTTCGATCCAAAAGAAGCATGCAAATCATAAAAAAAGAAAGTAGACCAAACTTAGACAATAGGCCTTGATTTTTCTCGTTGTCGTTATAGACCATTATGATAGTATTATAGAATAAATGAAGTATTTGATGAGTTAATACAACCATACTCAATGTCTCTCGTATTGATCATGGACAACACTTAAATTCATCTCTTGAGATTTGATTAGACTTTAACAAAGCTAAATTCAATAAATAAAATGTTGATTGTTAATTTTGTGGAGGAATCAATATTCTCTCCAAAACTAATTCATGGTGTTTTGTTTAAATAAATTTTGCACATTTTTAAACATTAGAGTGAAAAAGTGGATAAGCCACGTAGTGGCAGTATCTGTTTGTCACGTTTTCACAATGTGTCTAGCCAAATCTTGCAATTGTGCATCTCTTGAGGGCATGTGACATTGCGACGTTTCTCACTCGGATGCTTGGCAACACGGAGGATACTTTGTCCAGACTACGCCTCTTCACCTAGATCATACCCATACTCTGATCTAGGTTACCAACGAGTCATACTCCTACTTTAGTGAAACTCTTATATACTTAGAGAATTGTTAACAACTTAACACTTAGTCATATATAAGCATACATCCATGAAACGAAGAGAACACTTGAGAAACAAACAAGATACACAGAGATATAGTGCGGGCGACACAAATCATGCCTAACACCTGACTAAGTATTATTGTTGTAAAAGTGTTACAATATGAGCACTACCGGCTCGGTTTACAACTTGGCAGAGTCACATGACTCACCTCACCTCACCAAGACACTTATACACAGATTCATCACACCAAGACTCATCCGTCGTAACATCTTTCTCAACTTCTATGGAGCACCCTAAATTTCCATCCACCACAGACTCACTATCTCTTCTCTGTTGCAAGACTTCGCACAAACCTATGGTTATGTATCCTAGTATGCCTCCTTAGACCCGCAACAAGAGTTCCCCTGAACTCATCATAAAATAAGGTTTCCCCAACTCTGTCCACAGAATCACTTCAAGGAAGCACAAGTCCTCCCATGTGAAGTGACTTGGATCCTTGAGGGAGCTCGCCCCTCTTCGTCCAAGTTTGTCTTAGAATCACATAACTGATCTTGCCCTCCTTGTTCTTTAAATATGCCTCCCTTGGTTATGTGCCCATATTATCTTATAGGAACTCCAAAGGTCACCTCGCGAACTGTCATGTCCTTTGGGGGTGTCACACCCCTTTGCGAACCCATGTGTCCAAACAAATCACCACACCCCTTTGTGGACCCGGTTTCCCAAACGAATCGTCGTGCCCCTTTGTGGACTTGATTGCCCAAATGAACCCATGCAATTGTCAATTGTTGTGCTCCTTGGGATTGACATGCCCCAACCTTGGTGCGCTCCTCATGTTGGCATGCCCCAATATCTTGGTCACTTCATACTTGGGCAAGCCCCTTGGCACGTTCGCATGCCCAAGGCGCCCACTTTCCCGACTAGTGCAATACTTGGGTGCCAGAGGAATTCCAAGTCCAAGTTCTGTCTCCTTGAGGACTTGGGCGAGGGTCTCCATGCCCATCGAGCCGAAGACATTACATCCTCCCCACCTCAATTTATTGTTGTCCACAACAACATCCACAAAATATGTGATCTCCAAGTCTCCACCCGAACTCGTGTCACCCATCACAACTAAGTCTGCTGGAAACCCCATGTAATGTCCCCAACTAGGATAGATAGAAAATATATGTTTTCTATCCAAAATATAGTTTCTCTTTGTGTGATTTTATCAAACACTTTGCATTAAGGCTACTGGAAATGTCTCACAAATAGTTTTCATATGTTATCAAAATATGAATATTGTCAAACATATTACATGCAACCATTACACACAAAATAGAGAAGATAAGCATGGCATCTTATTATGGTATGGAAATCCAAATCACCACAACACAGAGATGTTTATTGGTTGTAACAACAATTGCAAAACCCTCTTAAACACACAGATCTATTGGATGTAAGGCAACTGCAATATCTACTAAGAAAGAACAAACAAGAAACTGATAATTATGCCAAAATCTCCTTAAGAGGTGATGTGTCTTTCCCTGGGCCCTCCTATCCTTACAATTGTCTTCTCCAACACTATCTATTATGCAAATGATCCTCCAGTCCATTGTAACTCTCACAGATCTAAACCAGAATGAATTGTTGTAATCACCGAACCCCTTTGACAAAGATCCTCGCATGACGATGCAAGGCGACAAGCATGACCTCGCAGGACCCTTGATGTTCAACCAATGAGTCTACCTCTGAAACCTTCTTGTAGCATTATTTAGTCTGCCCAGGTCCTCACAAGACAAGGCTAGGTGTCTAGCGGGGCCTCGAGGGATGATCGTCTTCAACAAGTGAGGGTGCCTATGATAAGCTTCTTGAAAGACTCCAGGCACCTGCAGATTCTGGGATTGACCTCCTCCGACAATCTTCACAAAATCCCCTGTGCATGCCAATATTCCTCTAGCTCAAAGAAAACCTCAATCTAAAGATCCAATGGAAATCCTGGATGGATCCCCTCTTGTTTAGCTAGGCTAGATATTGTACCATCGAAACTAAATTGCAATGGTGGAGGGGTTTTGATAAACCCTAATGAAACAATGGCTCCAAGAGCACTCCAAAATGAGATGTCAAGTGATGATGCCAAAGTGAAGGGTTACCCCTCTATTTATCCTTCCTTCATGCCTTCTAGATCTTTCCTCTTTTTGACCAAATCAAACCCTCACTTTATTTTCCCTCCAATTTTCACTTAAACAAAATTATTTATTTTTATTTAATTTCACTTTAGAATTTGTCATCCTTTTAACCTACTGACACCAAATAAACCTTCATGACTCCCTTTTCTTTGCTGACTATAGCCTATCAGAGTTGTATAGGCTATTAAATCATCCTTCGTCATGACCAATTGGAAGGAGACATTACAATCCTCCCTTCCCAAGATTGCTTGTCCTCAAGCAACTCTAGATTAGGGTGTTGTAAGATCTTCTCTCGTTCTCAAGTGGCATCCTCTATGGGAAATCCTTTCCATATGATCAAGTACTCTCGAATGACTCAACTTCTCAACTCTGCTCCCTAACATCAACAATCCTCTCGGGAGCAAGAACCAACTTTCCTTCTTCATTTGGTGGAGGAAGATCTTCCGAAGCAGTGACCTACTGTCCCAATGCCTTCTTGAGGTAGGATACATGGAAGGTGTTGTGGATCCTTCTACCCTCTAGTAGATACAACTCGTAAGTTACCTCCCCAACTCTCTTGATCACTTTGTGGGGTCCATAAAATTGAGGCTTCATCGTTTCTACACCACTTTTCTTCAGCGATGACTGTCTGTAAGGTTGAAACCTAAGAAAGACTAGGTCCCCAACCTCAAAGATGCATTCTACCACATGCCCATTTATATACATCTTTTGTCGATTATGAGCAGTCTACAAATTCTCCTTTAGGACTTTCAAGATGTTTTGATGTTCATGTAACCAACCTTTGGCCTTGGGGGTTCTTCTCTCCCCAAACACCAAGTCCAAAAATGATGGTGCATCGTAGCCATACAATTCCCTGAATGGGATCATCCCGATGGACATGTGATGAGTGTATTGTAGCAATTCTCCCTAAGATGCAACCACTTTATCCATTCCCTATGTTTCCCTGACACATGGTTCCTCAGGTACCCCTCAATCCACTTGTTTACTATCTCAGTTTTCCTATCTATCTGGGGGTGATAGTTGGTACTAGGTGTCAACTCCATCCCAGATAACCTGAACAAATCCTACCAAAATGCACTAAGAAACCTGTTATCTAGGTCATTGACTATGTTCCTCGGAAGACCATGTAGTATGAACACCTCCCCGAAGAATATGTTTTCTACCTGAGATGCATTGTAATATGAAGGAATGGAAAATAAGTGCACACATTTAGTCAACCTGTCCACTACCACATAGATACAATCCGTCCCATGTAACTTTGACAACCCTGTAATGAAGTCCATGGAAATGTTGTCCCACTTATGCAATGGAATCAAATGGATGAAGTAGTTCTACATGATGCATAAACTATGACTTGTTCTACTGGAAATTCATGCACTCCCTCATGTGTCGAAGTACATCCTCCTTGAGACCCTTCCAGGAGAATCTCTCTCTCACCTGCCTGTAGGTCTTCGGATACCCCAGGTTCCTTGCAAGTGGTGCATCATGTACTGCCCTCAAAATATTATCCTTGAGTGTGGACTCAGGAACAAGATAGATCTTGTCTTTCCAGTAGATGATGTCATCCACTACCCTATACATGTCACCCCGAATAATGCACTCCATTAGCTCACAAGCAAAGGTATTCTTGGAGTATGCCACCAAGAGAATGAACTTCTAATCTGTTGAGATATCTGTCATGGAGAAGGTTGCAGGTCTCACAGATAAGGCATCAACAACTATGTTCTTCTTCCCTTTTACATACTCAATGCCAAAATCATATGCTTGCACCTTACTCACCCATTTCTGTTGTCTCTCATTCAGGTCCCGCTGCTCCAAGAAATATCTCAGGATATTGTGGTCAGTCCTAACCACAAAGCGTCCTCCTACCAAGTATTGTCTGAACTTGTCCATTGCATGCATGATGGCAACATATCCTTATCATAGATTAGATAGAGCCTCTCCTAATCCCTTATCTTTCTGCTCTTAAAATATATCGGGTGTCAGTTCTGCATCAACACCGCTCCTATCCCTTCACTAGAAGTGTAACACTCTAGGAAAAAAGGTTGTGTGAAATATGAGAGTGTTAATACTGGGAAAGTGCTCATCACCCTCTTCATTATGTCGAATGCTACCTGTGCATCCTATGACCATGTGAACGCCCCTTTATTGCTGAGGTCTATCAATGGCACAACCAATTGTGAAAATCCTTTCACAAAGCGCCTATAATAGTTGCATAACCCAAATAATCCTTGTAGCTCTATCAAAGATCTGGGGTGGGCCAATCTTAGATAGTTTGGATCTTCTCTCGATGCACCTTTACTGATCCAGATTATTGTAGGAATGATATGAAGGCATCGATATAACATAGATATAACAAAGAATTACATAAATATATGGAAAGGAACACAATAATATAGTAAAGCTCAGATTCTATTAATGATCGTCTGAATACAAAAGACTGTAAAATGCAAAAGCACACAAGCTAGCTAGAATGGTGGTAGCTTATCTCTGAGAAGAGGTGTGTTGGCTTTGCTCATTCACAAGAAGTTGGTTACAATGAGGCTCCAAAGGAATTTTTAACATAAATCATAAATGAGAAAACCCTAAACATACAAATACCCAACCCTAGGAGATGAAGTGTCAAAAGTCACGTGGGCCCCGGTGGGGTAAGTTGGTACATCAACTTCCCGAGGTCGTAAATTTTGCCTATGATCTTCGTTTTAGGCACACGATATCTCATTGGAAAGAACTATCCAAGGACTACACATGTTTCCGTCACACTTTGGGTAAAGCCTATCGTGTGATTGTGGCGGGCCCAAAAAATGATGTTTAGGGCCTCAAAACAACTACGAAAGTTTTGGACCCGAAAAACAAGGAAAAAATTACCATAATGAAAATTTGTCTTTGAGCCAGTGGAATAGGTGGGTGGCCACCGATATCCACTTGGATCATTTACTCCCTCAATGCCAATCACATGCCCCAAATAGAGGATCTATGTCAACCCAAACTCACACTTGATCTCCTTGGAAAAAAGTGACTACTCCTCCATAATGGTGAGAATCTCATCCACATGCTTTAGATGCTCCTCCCACATCATGTTATAGATCAAAATATCGTCAAAGAAAACTAGTAATACTTTTCTCAGCTGCTTGTTGAAGATATGGTTCATACATGAGAGGAAGGTAGTGGGTGCTTTAGTCAACCCAAAGGGCATGACTAGAAACTCATAGTGCCCATAGTGACATATAAAGGCCATATTATGGATGTCCTCCTCTCTGACTTGGATCTGATCATACCCTGATCGAAGATAAATCTTCGATAAGTTGATGCAGACTCCCCTTCTCTCCAAGGGTTTCACGACCTCCCGGTCTTAGGATCTTCAAAATCTCTGAGCAGAACTAGCTCTTCTGCTCACTGGCTGGAACCTCCAAGAAAATCCACGAGTCTTTGCAAAATTCCACCTACATGAACAAATTCTAAGCGCATGTCTTCTCCACGTGACCATGAATTATGACCACACACCTATCCTCAAAAGGTGTTTTGCGATTTCGCGTGTTGGGTAATCGTATATGAGTTAACCCGACTCTTCGTCTTTCGAACTCCCAAGTTCTGAAATCCCGATAGGGGCCTAGCGCATGGTAGCTCCTCCCTTATCCTCCATCCATATGACCTCTGGCTAGAACCTGGGACCCAAACTCTGAGTTTTCATGATTTCACACTTCGTGACTTCGTGTTATCATCACTCCGCTCTTCTATGAATTCCCGATATCCGAACTCGTGAAATATTTGGATCAGATCAACAGTCCACACTAGCTCTCCAGCCAACAACTATGATTAAATTGCGATTTCATGTTTCACGAGTTTTCACAACTCCTACCTTCGACTCTCCACTATGAAATCAACGAAACTATGATCTTTCGCCACATGTCCTACCTCAATTGAACGGCCACAATCGTTTCACGATTTTGGATTTCATGAATTTCACTATGCATCTTGCAAATCTTCTAGTTTGCGAAATTCTGAAAGATCCTCCCGGCTAATTAGTGCGTGACTTCTCCCAGATCTAATAGTTTGAAAGATTTTGGTTTCTCCTGGATGGATCTTAACCCTTGATCTTATCCAGTCTTCAAAATTTCTTCTTTTGAAGGATTTCTACTGCTCAATCCTCTGTGCTTGTTCTTCCTTCAAACTTTCAATTTCTACGCTCCACCTTTGAACACTTCAACTCTTCAAAACTTAGAAATTTTTCTAAGTGTTTCCTCTCGAGGATTAAAACCACTACTCCTCCCGAGCTTTTGGCAATTGAAATTAAACCTCGGCCCCGACGCACACTTGCACTCTGCGTTTTTTTCAAAAGACTCTCTGGTGCCCTCATGGCACACTCTGCACTCAGCTTCCCGAGCTTTCAAACTTAAATAAGTTTGCTTCTATGTGCACTCATTGTGCTCAATATGCACGCTCTGCATACGAAAGTCCCCCACTATATCCTCTAAGCTTTGAGTCGAAAAATACTTCCTCACACACACTCCTTGCGCTCTGTATGCACTCCTTGCATAACTTTCAGAAGAGAAACAATTGAAACTTATTTAGTTATTCATTCATTCTTTATGAACATCATGCATCCACAAAATTCATAACAATAGTAAAACTGTAAACCAGTATCAACACTGTAAATTGGATAAATTTTCTCTATTATATTCATTTCAAAGAAAAGACATGATTACAATGACTATCTCTTACAGACACAAAATGAAAACTTGTCTAAGGACCTAGAGCCTCTTCGCTCTTCTTCCTCCTATCTAAATTCTATTACATTCTACTCTGGTGGTTACCTACTCAACTTAATTAATGCAACCTAATGACTAATACAGGCTAATATCCCACACATGTAATATATTATAGTCTTGTAAGGATTTACAATCATTCTGTCATTTCAAATGGTGGCCCAACTTCACATATAACTAAATTAATTAACTTGAAAATAAAAAAGATCTCCACACTGCTACCAAGCTGATTAAGGTCGGTTTTGGCTCCTTCTATGCGTTGAGGTGTTGACTTCACTTCCACCTCCGCTTCCTTTTGATGTGATAGTGATGCTCCTGCATCATACTCCTCTAGCCAAAATATTCATGGACTCCTGTCCATGAGCTCTCGCATTGTTTTTCCATGCTTCAAAATATCAGGTTCAGTTACCCAACTTGAATCTTCCACAGGGTGATCTTTCCACTTCACTAAATATTCAGGATACATCTTTATTTTGGTTTTCCTTCCAACTCTCTGTTCTAAATTTTTCTCCATCTGAGGTTTTTCTACTATAGGCATCTGTTCTTCCCATTGAATCTCTTCCTGACCATCTAATTCTTCTATGTCATCTCTGTTATAAGGATACAAATCTGCAACAATTAATATCAATGATATCCCAACATTGTCTGACAACTCAATCTCATAATCATTTGCTGCAAATTTCCTAAGGATCTTGCATGGTCCTATATTTTTCATCTTCAACTTATTATATGTTCCTCTTGAAAACCTTTCCTTCCTCAAATGAGCTAAAACTTCATCTCCCACTTCAAATTGAACTTCCCTTCTTTTCTGATCAACTCTGTCCTTATACTCTTGATTGCTATCTTGTATCTGCCTCTTAACTTGATCATGAAGTCTTTGCATTTTTATAGAAAAATATTCTACTCCAGCGCTTCTGAATTTATCTTGTTTCAATTCTCTCAATTCTGCAACCCCTCTCGGCTGCCTTCTATATACGATCTCAAATGGACTTTTTCCAATGCTTCTATTATCTAAATTGTTAAATGAAAATTATGCCTATGCCAGAATCTGATCCCACCGACGACCTTGTTCAGTGACTAAACTCCTTAACAAATTTCCCAGACTCCTATTCATCACTTCAGTCTGTCCGTCTTTATGAGGGTGATATGATGAACTAAAAGATAAGTTAGTTCCCATCCTCTTCCATAGAGTCCTCCAAAAGTGTCCCACAAACTTAGTGTCCCTGTCTGAAACTATGCTTCTGGGTAGTCCATGTAATCTCACTTCTCTGAAAAACAAATTGGCTATGTGTGTAGCATCATTTGTTTTTTGGAATGGTATGAAATGTGCCATCTTGGAAAATCTATCGACCACAACAAATATGGAATCACTTCCCTTCTAGGTTCTAGGTAATCCCAATACAAAATCCATACTAATTACATCCCAAGGCCTTTCTGGAATAGGCAATGGTTGATACAAACCAATGTTCTGTCTCTTCCCTTTTGCATGTTGACAAATATTACATCGGTCTACAAATTTCTTCACATCTGCCCTCATACCTGGCCAATAATACAAACTATTCAATTGAGCAAATGTTTTGTCATGACCAAAATGTCCGGCTAAACCTCCACTATGTTTTTCTTTCAACAAATTATCTCTCATTGAACATCTTGGTATGCAAAATTGGCTTCCTTTAAACAACAATCCATCCTGGATTAGATATTCTGACCATGATTTGTTATCCCTCAACAAAGGATTTTCATATGCTTCGTAACCCTCCTTAAAATCTGAATCTTCCTGATACGTTTCCTTAAGGTGCTCAAACCCTAAGGTCTTCACTTGAAATTCCTGTACAACCAAACTCCTCCTGCTCAAAGCATCTGCAACTTTATTAGCACTTGCAGAAATATGTTTAATGAAAAAAGTAAAATTCTGCATAAATTCTACCCACTTAGCTTGTCTCTGATTCAACTTCTCTTGCCTAGTAATAAATTGCAAAGCTTGATTATCACTATACAAGACAAACTCTTTTGGAATTAAGTAATGTCTCCATTTTTTCAAAGCTTGAATCACTGCATAAAACTCCTTGTCATATGTAGAATATTTCTCCTTAGCATCATTCAATTTCTCACTAAAATAAACAACTGGTCTATTATCTTGACTCAAAAATGCTGCAATAGCTATTCCACTTGCATCACACCTCACCTGAAATGTCTTTCCAAAATCTAGTAAAACCAAAACTCGTTGTTTTGTTATCTTCTTTTTCAACACTCTGAAGATTTTCTCAGCCTCCTCTGTCCAATTAAAATACTTATCTTTCTTCTTCATAGTGTCCATCATGGGTGCACATATACCGCTAAAATTTATGATAAACTTTCTATAAAAACTTGCTAAACCATGGAAACTTCTCACCTCAAATATGCTCCTGGGTGACAGCCAATGGCCATTATTTGATTGCTCTCACCTTTTTTGGATCAATCTTCAATTCATTTGAAGAGATCACAAAACCCAAATATATGAGCTATGTCTTCATAAAAGAACTTTTCTTCAAGTTTATTAACAACGTTTCTTGCTGCAATCTCCTCATCACTAATGTCAAGTGCTTTAAATGTTCTTCCTCTGTTTTGCTAAAAAATAATATATCATCCAGATATACAATGACAAATTTACCTATGAATTCCTTCAATACTTCATTCATCAACCTAATAAATGTACTTGGAGCATTTGCCAATCCAAATGTCATGACTAGCCATTCAAACAAACCTTCATTTGTCTTGAATGTTGTCTTCCATTCATCTCCCTCTCTCATTCTTATCTGATGATATCCACTCTTCAAGTCTATCTTTGAAAAATCGATTGCTCCACTCAAACAAACCATCAAATCATCCATCTTGGGTAAAGGAAATCTATACCCGATGGTTATCTTATTGATAGATGGAGAATATGTACACATTCTCCATCCCCCATCCTTCTTTGGACTCAATAGAGTTGGCACTGTACATGGGCTTAGACTTTCCTTGACTAAAATTTTATCCAACAACTCATGAACTTGCTTCTTAACTTCTTCATTCTCTCGAGGTGTCAACCTATACGCTGCTTTATTTGGTAAATTGGCTCTTGGAATCAAGTCAATATGGTGACTAATACTCCTAATGGGTGGTAATGAATGGGGAAACTCATCAACTACTATAACAACAAAATTCTCTAACAATTCTTGGATTTCTCCAGGTAAATCATCCACATAAGTATTGGTAAGGATAACTCTCGGCTTCCTCACTACAACAAATTGCATTTCCTGATCTTTCTTGATCTCCTTTAAGAGTTCCTTCACACTCATGAGGAATATTCTTGTGCTGGCTTCTTCCTTTTCTTTCTTCTCTTCTATTGGCAGTAACATGTGTGTTCTACTATTTTTCTCCAGAGTATAATTATTTTTTCTCCCATCATGAATAACATTCCTATCAAACTGCCATGGTCTCCCCAACAAAATATGACAAACATCCATGGGAATTACATCACACAAAATCTCATCTTTATAGCCTCCTATTTTAAATTCAATTTTGCATTTTTGACTTACCATTGCTTGATGTCCTTTCTGCAACCATGATACTTTATACGGGCTTGGGTGTGCAGTTGTCTCCAGCTCCAGCTTCTCCACCATTTCTATAGATACTAAATTGTCAGTGCTCCCACTGTCTATAATCATCTTACAAACTTTGTCCTTTGTCTTATAAGCAGTCCTGAACAACCTCGTTCACTGAACTGAGTCTTCTATTTCCTTTTTTGTCTTTAGAAGAACTTTGCTCATCATAAGATTATTCCCTCCTTCTACTGCTTCTGCTTCCACATTCTTCTGGGCTTCAAAAATGTGTGCTTCTCCTCCTCCTTCTTTATTCCTCTCGGGGCATTCCCAAGACATGTGTCCTGTCTTTCCACAGGCATAAAATTTAACTCCACCTCCTCCACTTCTTCCTCTTCCTTGAGGAAAATAATTTCTCCCACCAAACGGTCTTCTTTGGGAACTTCCTCCTCTTTCAAAACGACCATATGATTTCTCATTCTCATCCTTAGCTTTCGGTGCCTTGTCATAAACAACTCCCTTACCTCTATTTAAGCCTCTGCTTTTGTTCTGTTGACTCTAATTTCTGGACAACTTTTCTTCTTCCTTCAACAATCTGATAAGCATCTTCCACTGTCCTCACATTCGTCATGCTAATTTCATCCTGAATTTCATACCTCAAACCATTTATATACCTGGAAACTTTTTCATCATCCTTCTCTCTTTGTCCAGTCCTAATATTCAACCTATAAAATTCTTTTATATACTCTTTCACTGTCATACCCCTCTGTTTCAGGTTCTACAATTTTCTGAAGAGCTCTATCTGGTAATCCCTAGGTATGAATTTAGCCTTCAATTTGGTTACCATCCTATCCCAATTATTTATCTTATGTTTTCCTTTGCTCCTTCTTTCTTCCAGCAGTTCATCCCACCACAGTGTTGTGTGTCCCTTTAATCTGGTGAAAACATGTCTCACCTTCCTTCCTTCCTCGACATCTTCATAGTCAAAATACTTATCCAGGGACCTTATCCAATCTAATAACTCTTCGGCATCCAAGTTACCTTCATACATTGGGACGTCCATCTTTGCTCTAGCTTCCAACTTTACAACAACTTTCAATAAGCATTCTTCGACTGCATCTTCCCCTATAGCTTCTTCAACTTCTATTTCTTCGCCCTCTACATCACTGACATCTTCAACGGCATGTGTTCTCCTTTGCATTGCTTCCATCACTTCCAAAATTGCACGAAGTTTTCTCACTTCTCTTTCTACAACATGATTTGCTATAGGTGGTCCTATGTGTACTCTTGGCAACATCGCTTCAACTGTTCCTAATAAAATGAGTTCAACTTCAAATCCCTTTTCAGGCTCTGATACCACTTGATGCAGACCCCCCTTCTCTCCAAGGGTTGTGCAACCTCTCGGTCTTAGGATATTCAAAATCTCTGAGCAGAACTGGCTCTTCCGCTGACTGGCTAGAACCTCCAAGAAAATCCACGAGTCTTTGCAAAATTCCACCTGCGTGAACAAGCGCTAAGCACAAGTCTTCTCTACATGACCACGCCTTATGACCACATGCCTATCCCCAAAAGGTGTTTCACGATTTCATGTGTCGGGTAATCATATGTGAGTCAACCCGACTCTCTGTCTTTCGAACTCCCGAGTTTTGAAATCTCGACAGGGGCCTAGCGCGTGCTAGCTCCTCCCTTATCCTCCATCCATATGACCTATGGCTAGAACCTGGGGCCCAAACTCTAAGTTTTCATGATTTCTCACTTCATGACTTCACGTTATCCTCGCTCTACTCTTCTACGAATTCCCGATATTTGAAATTGTGAAATATTCGGATCAGATCAATGGTCCACACTAGGTCTCCAGCCGACGACTGTGATTAAATCATGATTTCGCATTTCGTGAGTTTTCACAACTCCTACCTTTGACTCTCCACTATGAAATCAGTGAAATATTGATCTTTCACCATGTGTCATACCTTACTTGAACTACCACAATCGTTTCACGATTTTGGATTTCGCGAATTTTAGTATGTTTCTTACAAATCTTCTGGTTTGTGAAATTCCGAAAGATCCTCACGACTAATCAGTGCGTGACTTCTCCTAGATCTAATGGTTTGAAATGTTTTGGCTTCTCCTGGATGGATCTTAACCCTTGATCTTATCCAGTCTTCAAAATTTCTTCTTCTGAAGGATTTCTCTCGCTCAATCCTCCGTGCTTGTTCTTCCTTCAAACTTTCAATTTCTGCGCTCCACCTTTGAATGCTTCAGCTCTTCAAAACTTAGAAAATTTTCTAATTGTTTCCTCTCGAGGATTAAAACCACTACTCCTCCTGAGCTTCTGGCAATTGAAATTAAACCTTGGCCCTGGTGCACACTTGCACTCTGTGTTTTTTTCAAAAGACTCTCTGGTGCCCTCCTGGCACACTTTGCGCTCAACTTCTTGAGCTTTCAAACTTAAATAAGTTTGCTTCTACGCGCACTCCTTGCGCTCAATATGCACACTCTGCATACGAAAGTCCCCCACCATCTCTTCTGATCTTCGAGTCGAAAAAGACTTCCTCACACACACTCTTTGCGCTCTGTATGCACTCCTTGCATAACTTTCAGAAGAGAAACAATTGAAACTTATTCAATTATTCATTCATTCCCTATGAACATCATGCATCCACAAAATTCATAACAACAGTAAAACTTTAAACCAATATCAACATTGTACAATTGGATAAATTTTCTATGTTCTATTCATTTCAAAGAAAAGACATGATTACATTGATTGTCTCTTATAGACACAAAATGAAACTTGTCTAAGGACCCATAGCCTCTTCTCTCTTCTTCCTCCTATCTAAATTCTATCACATTCTACTCTGGCGGTTACCTACTCAGCTTAATTAATGCAACCCAATGACTAATATGGGCTAATATCCCACACCTATAATATATTACAATCATGTAAAGATTTACAATCGTTCCATCATTTCAAACAGTGGCCCGACTTCACATACAACTAAATTAATTAATGAAAAAATAAAAAAGATCTCCATACTACTACCAAGCTGATTAAGGTCAGTTTTGGCTTCTTCGATGCGTTGAGGTGTCGAATTCACTTCCACCTCCGCTTACTTTTGATGTGATAGCGATGCTCCTGCATCATAAGTACAATGCCCCATGCAAATCATCTATCAACTCATCAATCCTGGGTATTGGGTACCAAATCTTGATGGTCTTATTGTTCAATGCACTATAGTCGATGCACATCCTCATCATGCCATCCTTCTTCTTTACCAGTACCACACAATAAGAGAAAGGGATAGAAATAGGCTTGTCGTGTCCCATCTCCAACAAATCCTCTATGTCCTTCTCTATTTCATCCTTGAACTTCTTTAGATGCCTGTAGGGTGTGGTGATCATGGGCTTCGACCCCTCTTCTATCTCAATGACATTCTCAAATACCCTATCAGGGGGTCTCCCCTGCTGGTAGTGGTCCAAATAATCTATCATGCTTTCGAAGTAATGCCTATATTTCTGCATGGTAGTGCTGACGATTTTGTGATGGCTTCTCCATGGTGATCAATGAATTTGTTGCACAAGCCATGTCCCTGTGTCTAAAAAGGGCCTCCATGTGTTGGTTGGATATGATCCTAGGGGCACATGTTTACATAACTCTCGAGATGACTCATTGGCCACCCTTGTTCTAGAAATCTATCCTCATGTCCTGATAATTCATGTGGATATATCCCAATGAGTACAACCACTGAATTCCCAACACCACATGAGTGTCCACTAAATCTACGACATAAAAATAATCTATCAATGTATAGTTGCCCAATGTTACTTCCAATCCTTTGATCCTCTAAGTACATTCCATGTTATACATATATTCTACTACCACATTTAATCTCTCAAAGTCCTCTACATGGATTTGTCTCCTAGTGACCAGTGCAACATCAATGAAGTTGTGGGTAGCCCCACCATCAATCAATGTCGTAACCCTCTGCCTCTGCAAAATGACTCTAACATTGAAGGTGTAATATTTGGGAACTCGTGAAAGTGTGGCGATGATCACTCCTTTGGTGCCATCCTGCAATGGTTCTTACGTTGTAGTATTGACGTGTGATGGCTCACTATTGTTCTGTCTAATCCCATCATCATCATTGTCATCCTCCTCATCAGAAACCACCTCAATATAATGGACTTTACCCTTGACCATACATCAATGACCCGATTCCCATGGCTTCTTGCAAATGTAGAAAATCTTCTTCCTCCTCAGCTCTCTCTGAGTTTCCTCATCCAACCTGTTTCCCTATCCATGTCTTATGGGGAGGCTTTGTTACTTGACCTTTTTGTGGAATAAATGTTTTTGCTGATGTCTTATTGGGAACTATGTCTACCATATCCTGAGTCTTCATGATAGCCTCATGTAGTGTGTTTGGCCTGAAATCCTTCACCCAACCTCTTAAGGGTTCAACCAAACCCTCTGTGAACAACATCACTAGTTTCTTCTCATAGATATCAGTCACCATGACTTCCATCTGCTGGAACTCTATGACATAAGCCTCTGGAGTAACTTTCTACCTCAATTGTACCAACTCTCTGAAGTGAATCTCAATATCCTTCTTATCAAAACTGTCCATCGACCTCTGGGTGAAATTCTCATATGATGTGATGTTGGAATTCCCCAATGTTAACAACCCATGGTACCACCACTCATGAGCCTCTCCATCCAAGTGTAGGGTGGAAAAATTTATTGCCTCTTCCTTTTTCATTAGGTCAAAGATGCAAAATACTGAGGATGATTTTTTAAGGTGTTTTTAGTTGTCAACTTCATCTCTCGAGTTTCATTCTTGTTCGATTTTGCAGGGATGGTAGATGAGGAAATTATAGCACCATTGCAACCAAGTGCTTTGTAGACATTAATATCAAGGAGGACCATGTACAACTAATGGGAATAATCCATTCCAATTAGTGCAACATGTCTATTGGCTGAGACCACAACTTGCCACTTGAAAGGTGCGATTTATATTAGATCTAACATTCATGTTTGACAGAAAATCATCACATTATGGCCCTTGTTCTTACACTGTAAACATGTGCATGTAGGATCATACAAGCTACACTTTTCAATAAAGAAAATTCAAACTCTTTGGCAGTGAATAGTATGAATTATCACCATAAAATGAAGTTCAAGTTGTATTCAAGATGAAAGAAATTCACCAAATGTACACAATTTTAGTGTTATGCATCCGCCATAAGGTCGACTTACTAATACTATCATCACAAAATATTGTACATTCTCATCTCTAGTACCTATGTTATTCTCTTTGTACATATTGTTTTCTTTGTAATATATGAAGTATTTTTACCAAAAAACTATTAGCATTACAAATATTAAATACCTCTTTAGACTATCTTAATGAAACATTCTCAGGTTTTCCCAAATGTAAGGCACTGGTGCAAAGCTTGATTAACACTTGGATCTTCTTCCTAAGACTACAGATCCTCTTCTTCATATCCATTAATGCCACCCTGGTTTCCACTGCAACAGTTGTTAACCAAAAGTTTAAGAAAAGGTCATGTACATTACACATCTTCTACATTCATTTAAACACCATTACATTTAAAATAAAAAGGTGTTGTCTAAACGTTCTATCTTTTGAACTTTTCACTGGAATTTGGCAATACAAATCTTGGTGAAATCACCATTTTATATTGTTTAAATTGCATTTTTGAATGCATAAATGGATTCAACACCCTGAAAAACCCTTGGGGCACTTGGATTATACAAACTCAACCACTCAAATCTACAGTTCCAACAAATTCTAGCCAAATTTCAGACAAAATTGATTGGAAAATACGCCGAGAAAAGAGCCAAAAAGTAGAACATTTAGACTACTCATTGTCTAAATAAATAAAAAGGTCTTGTCTAATTGAAAAATGTTATTACCTTCCCAATTTATTGTTTCCCATCACTCTCCAAATAGTACACTGAAATTGGGTAAGTTCCCCATGCTTATTGAAATATTTTCAAAAATAGGCAATCATATATCTTCAAGACATGGAATTTGGGCAGTTTTTGTTCATTCTACACTCCATTGTTAAATGGTCCTGAAAATTCTTGGAATCCACTTGCCCATTGGAACTCCCTGTACTCAACTCCATCAAAATTAAACAACTCGATCAAACTTTGGAATTCCCAAGGACTCCAATAGGAGTTTTCCCCTTTGGAATCCTTGTGGAATTTCAAGGTTTCTTTTTTCACAACGATGTAATTTTACATTCTCAAGATGTTGAAATTTGTAATTGGGGAGACTTAGCCTGTAACACACCCACCACAGGGCTAGAAAATTTTCGGCTTTCTTTCCTTTTTAAATTTTAAGGAGCCTATTGCAGACCCTCCTTTCCCTTTTAAAGTCCCTCATATGATCGACGGCTATGATCACAGGCCTTATCGGAGAGGTGCTCGTCGGCTTTCGCGATTCGGGAAATCGCGAAGCATGCATTTCCCTTTCTCTCTTGTCTTTCGAAGGGTTGAAACCTGAAATCGATCTAACCACTTAACGAGATTAACAACAACTCGGATTAAGCTCTGGTGCTCTACCCTTCAGGATTTCGCATACCGGGATTTCAGGATATGCGACGACAGGAGGTTTCACACTTAGGTTTCCCGAGAGCCGAAACTCCGAAACCTACACACACACACACACACACACACACACACACATATATATGTAACTCCTTCTATTTCGGGAGTTCTCAACCCGAGTTTTCGGGATATGCGACGACAGGAGAACTTATCGTTGGGTACCCTGGGTGTCGAAACACCGAAACACCATATTTCGTCCGCACAATTATTATTTCGGGGTTTCACACTTCGGGTTTTCGGGACTGGTGGGTGAAAGATAACTTTCCAATAGGTATCTCGGGTACCGAAATACCGAAACACCCAATATTATCCGTGCTAAGCCATTTCGACATTTCTCCTTTCGAGACTTCGCGTTATGTGAGAACAAGGGGTTGCACTCCTAGGTTTCCCGGAAGCCGAAAACTCCAAGTCATCAAAATCTCTAAACATACTCCACTATTTCGGGGTTTTCTCCATCGAGATTTCGCTAATCAGGGTTTCAAGACTAGCGAATATGTGGGGCCCGCACTTAGGTACCCTGGGTGCCGAAACACCGAGGTATAATAGCTTCTCCACACTCTATCTTTTCGGGGTTTCGCAAGTTGGGATTTCGGGACTTGCGAGTACAAGGGAAACTTACCCTTGGGTTGTTCTGGGTACTGAAACGCCAAAATGCCGAACCAAGTCACACTATGCCATTTCAGGATTCTGTGAGTCGGGGTTTCGTATATTGGAGATTTGCGATGTGCGTAGACAGGGGGGGTCTCGCATCTAGATCTTTCGGGAGCTGAAAATCAGAAGTACCAACTGTTACCCATGATTTTGGTCGTCATGATGATGTATTGATGATGGTGTACTTAGGCTCTTCATACGAACTTTCTCCTGAGAAAAGTTACTTTCATCTCTTCCCAGAAAACTCACTTTTGAAGAAGGTTCACAGGCTGCTAATACATTTGCCTTCAAGAATGACCCATTCTCGTAGGCTGCCTTAAGCCAGGGTGCAAACATCTCTCACTGTGTTGAACTTCTAGGGTGCGAACTCTTCCTAAAGCAAGGAAAAAGATGAATTCTTGATGCTTCTAGAAGGGAATCTTCTAGAAGGATGGGTTGGCATTTGAATGGTTATCCTAGTACTGGATTCCCTGATATTTTGGGATCATTCTTATCCAAGTAACTAATTCATTCTCTTCTATATATTGAGAGAATTCTCATGGAAAAGGTTAAGCAAGATTCATTGGAGAATTGATGAAAGAATTGTGTGAAGGAATGAAGCTACAACAGCTTGGAGACTCCAGCAAGTTTATCCAAAGGAGTTGATCTTCTTCATGCAAAGAGTGAGAAAGTGTGTGTGTTGGAGCCAAGGGCCATCGAAAGGAAGTTTGCGACATCAAGGCTCAGGTTGTAATCTTT
>ML792935.1:85360-97846 GCA_009831015.1 Picea engelmannii
TTCTGGTATCCTGGATGACCAGTATAGGGTCTTTTATGTAGTTCATCCAGTATGAACCTCTTCAAGTCGTCACAATCTGGGATATACAACCTGCTTCGGTAAGTGAGCATACCTCCTTCCATCATCTGGTAGCCTCCATACTTTGTCCCTGTGGGTTCTTGCTGCAGGTACGAGGTCACGGTCTGGAAGAATGTGTATGTCTCTTGTGTATTTCTGACTCTTTCTTTGACATCCGTCTCGCAGGTGCTCACCATGGCCAGGTGAATTGTTTTCATGCTTATGCTAAGGGCATCCGCCACCCTATTTTCTTTTCCTTTAATGTGTTTGATTTCGAAATCAAACTCGCTAAGGAGGGCCATCCACCTAGCTTGTCTGGAATTGAGCTTCGATTGGTCAAACAGATATCTCAATCCACAGTGATCTATCATAAGTACAAATTTTCTTCCCAGGAGGTAATGCTTCCACATTTTCAAGGCATGCACTATGGCAACCAACTCTAGATCATGGGTCACATAGTTGACTTCGTGCTCATTCAATTTTCGGGATTCATAGCAGACCACACTTCCTCCTTGCATAAGGAATCCTCCGAGCCCTTCCTTACAGACATTTGTGCACATGAGGAAGTCAACTTCGAGATCAATGATCTTCAACACGGGTGCGTGGGTCAGTAGATGTTTCAGGGTTTGAAATCTTTCTTCACAATTTTGTGTCCATGTGAATTTTGTCCCCTTCTTCTGGAGGGCAGTGATTGGAAAACCAATCTTGGAGAATCCTTTTATAAATCTCCTATAGTATCCTGCTAATCCCATAAAGGATCTGATATCCAAAACATCCCTTGGGGTAGGCCATTCCGTGATAGACTTGATCTTATCAGGGTCTACTACTACCCCTTCTTCGGATCAGACATGACCCAAGTAATGTATTTTCTTCTGGAAGAATTCACATTTGCTGAATTTGGCATAGAGCTGATGTTCTCTTAGCACTTGCAGCATAAGTCTAAGATGCTCTTCATGCTCTTCTCCATTCTTGGATTAAATTAATATGTCGTCGATAAAAACCAACACAAATTTGTCTAGGAATTTGCTGAGTACATTGTTCATCAAGCACATGAAAGTGGCAGGGGCATTGGTTAACCCAAATGGAACTACCACAAACTCATAGTGACCATACCTTGTTCGGAAGGAAGTTTTATGGATGTCTTCACCCTTGATTCAGACTTGATGGTATCCCAACCTCAAGTCAATCTTTGAGAAAATAGACACACCCCCCAATTGATCGAACAGGTCATCGATCCTGGGCAAAGGGTACTTGTTCTTTATGGTTACCTTATTGAGTTGTCTATAATCTATACACAGTCTAAGGGTACCGTCCTTATTTTTCACAAATAGGACTGGTGCTCCCCATGGAGACACGCTGGGCCGGATATAGCCCTTATCCATCATTTCTCTCAATTGCAATTTGAGTTCAACTAGTTTAGGTGTGCTCATCCGGTAGGGTGTCCTAGACACTGACACCGCTCCCAGTGCAAGTTCTATCGAGAAGTCAATGTCCCTTCTTGGAGGTAGACCTGGTACCTCTTCCGAAAATACATCTCTCTATTCTCTCAGGGTAGGGTGGTCTTCGAGGCTTGGTTTGTCGCCTTCAATTATTTTCAAAACCTGTATTGCATATAGGGGACATCCTTTTCGACAATACCTTCTCATTTGTAAAGATGATAGTTGTCTCACCAAGACAGGTTTTCGGATCCCTTGAAGGGTTATCCTTTTTCCTTCTTTACTTACACATTCTAAGGTTTTATGGTAACAGTCCAATCTGGTTTTATGGGCAGCTAGCTAGTCCATACCAATCAACAAATCATACGATCCCAGGGGTAATATGTTAAGGGTTGCTTGGGTGGGGAATTCACCCAACATTAATTGGCAGGTTGGTATGACCTCTGCTACCCTTCTTTTGGTGCCAGTGGCTAATTATACCAACCATGGCTTGGTAGGTTTTTGTGGCTGTAGTTTACACTTATCAACAGCCTTAGGGGCTATATAACTCAAATTTGAACCAGGGTCAATCAGAATAGACACTAGATGATTGGAAATCATACCTTTTATTTCCACCACTGAAGCTTGGTGGTCGACTTGGTTATTATCCAAGGCTGCATAAATTTGTGGCACATTCCCGACCACATCATTGACGGTGGTAGCTTCCTGGATGCTGTAAATTCTCCGACTATTCTATTGTCGATGTGGACAGTCTCTCAGTAGATGTTCTTCTCCGCAGCCCCAACATTTCAAAGGTTCTCTCTTTGGGTTATCATCCTTCACTGGTACAGACCCAGAAGTTTTATTTCCGCTCAAGGAGGAAAAGTTCTGCTGGTGTACATTATGGGCTGGGAAGCTCATCCTTGAGTTCTTCTTATAGTTCTTAAATCTTGGGGATTTAATCCATTTTCTTTGAAATCATGAACTATTCTTCAGTTTCCAGCCTTCGCGAGGTTCTATCCGATGTCCAAACTCTTCATGACAATATCTTGCCTTTCGGATAGTGCCTTCTAGGGTCTTTGGCTCATCAAATTCAATTCTGTCCCGATAGTCCTTAGGTAGTCTGTTGATGAAACATTGCACCTTTTCCTTTTCTACCTGTATATAAGGTACATACCTCAGCAACTCGAGGAATCTGCTAACACATTCCTCTATAGTGAGTTGCCCCAGTTTGAGCTCATAGAATTCTTTAGTCTTTTCATCGAAATATTTTTCCGACAGATACTTCTTCCGAAAGTATTTCTCAAATCTTTCCCAAGATAGGTCCTCTTCGCGAACCCCTTTCACATTCTTAAGGTCTTCCCACCAAATGGAAGACTTTCCGTTCAAGTTGAAGGTGGCTACTCGGGCCTTCAAATTTTATGAGAAGTCATGGACTCTGAAATACTTCTTTAGTCCAAGCAACCAGGCCTCTGCTTCCTCTCCCTTATTTATTTCACCGTCGAAGGAGGGTGGTTTGTCCTTCCTGAATTCTTCGAACTTATGACCCTTGGGAAGCTTTCACTTCTTCTATCGTCTTCGGGAATAAGAACTAGTTCTTCTGCTAGAAGAGCCCTCTGAACCGCCAACTTCCTTTCCAGAGGAATCGTCCGCCGCTTGTCCTCTACCTCTGGGATGGAACTTTTTTGAGGTGGTCCTCTCAGTGTGGCCACTGATATGACCATGTTTCTATACCTCAGGTTCATGCTGAATTTGTCTTTGTAGGTCAGATAAGCTCTGCAGTAAAATTGCGTTAATTTTTGTTTGCTTCTCTTGTTCTTTCATCATCCTCTCATTGTTAGCCTTACAGCTTTGTAATTCGACCATGAGGCTCCTCACAGTCTCGACTAGATTTGGAGGGGTCCCTACTACCCTTCTTTCTTCAGACTCTTCGTCTCTATTGTGGGAGCCTTCCCCCACCTCTTGGTGAGTCACCATTCTATACGTCTACAATTTCTTGCGGTTGATCTCCCGCTTGTGTGCAAAAGGGAAAATGTTGGTTGTTAGTAAATGTTCATATTCACTTATAACTAGTACATCATGATAAGGAGTCACTCCTTTTAACAGTACTCCGAATGGAGTCTCTGCGCAACTCATTCATGAGCCCAAGCAGGCCAAGTGTTGTAACCATGCTCTGATACCAATTTGTAACACACCCACCACGGGGCTAGAAAAATTTCGGCTTTCTTTCCTTTCTAAATTCTAAGGAGCCTATCGCAGACCCTCCTTTCCCTTTTAAAGTCCCTCATATGATCGACGGCTATGACCATAGGCCTTATCGGAGAGGTGCTCGTCGGTTTTCGCGATTCAGTAATTTGCGAAGCATGCATTTCCCTTTCTCTCTTGTCTTTCGAAGGGTTGAAACCCGAAACTGATCTAACCACTTAACGAGATTAACAACAACTCAAATTAAGCTCTGGTGCTCTACCCTTTGGGATTTCGCATATCGGGATTTCGGGATATGCGACGACAGGAGATTTTGCACTTAGGTTTCCCGAGAGCCGAAACTCCGAAACCTACATACCTATATATATGTCACTCCGTCAATTTCAGGAGTTCTAAACCCAGGTTTTTGGGATATGCGACAACAAGAGAACTTATCGTTGGGTACCCTGGGTGCCGAAACACCGAAACACCATATTTTGTACGCACAATTATTATTTCAGGGTTTCACACTTCGCGTTTTTGGGACTGGTGGGTGAAAGAGAACTTGCCAATAGGTATCTCGGGTACCGAAATACCAAAACACCCAATATTATCCGTGCTAAGCCATTTAGACATTTCTCCTTTCGGGATTTCGCGTTATGTGAGAACAAGGGGTCGCACTCCTAGGTTTCCTGGAAGTCGAAAACTCCGAGTCATCAAAATATCTAAACATACTCCACTATTTCGGGGTTTTCTCCATCGAGATTTCACTAATTGGGGTTTCAAGACTGGCGAATACGTGGGGCCCACACTTAGGTACCCCGGGTACCGAAACACCGAAGTATAATAACTTCTCCACACTCTATCTTTTCGGGGTTTCACAAGTCGAATTTCGGGACTTGCGAGTACAAGGGAAACTTACCCTTGGGTTGTTCTGGGTACCGAAACGCCGAAATGCCGAACCAAGTCACACTATGCCATTTCGGGATTCCGCGAGTCGGGGTTTCATATATCAGAGATTCGCGATGTGCGCAAACAGGGGGGTTCTCGCATCTAGATCTTCCGGAAGCCGAAACTCCAAAGTACTGACTCTTAACCTGCACATCTATTTCAAGATTACATCCATCAGAATTTCGTGGGTCAGGGATTCAGGACTTGTGAGTACCAGGAAATACTCCCTTGGGTATTCCGGGTTCCAAAACACCGAAAATTCCTAACTCATCCACACACCGTCATTTCGGGTTTTTCGTGAATCGCAGTTTCGGGTCTTGCGAGTACAGGAGAACTCGCACTTAGGTACCCCAGGTGCCGAAACTCCGAAAAATCATAACTTACCCACACTCTAGCATTTTGGGATTTCATATGTCAGGATTTCATGAGTCGTGAGGACAAGGGTTCTTACCCTCTGATCTCCTGGGTGCCAAAAATCCGAAACACTTACCGACCACCACCTGTACTCTACAGCTGGACGGTCCAAGTACTCCCATGGGTCTTGGAATCGACGGTCCCGATTTCCTCACTACTTACGAAGGTTAAAAAGGGGTCGAGGCATTAACGCCTGCGTTCTTTCATTCAATTTAATGGTCGTAACAGACCTTAGATCCTCCGAAAGGATCTCATTCGTGAATTTAGCAAGAGGAAGGGTATCCTGGGTACTGAACCACCTAAAGGTCCTTAATTCATCCACACACTGTCATTTCGAGATTTTGTGGGTCGGGGTTTCAGGACTCGCGAGTACAAGAGGACTCGCACCCAGATACCCCGGGTGCTGAAACGCTGAAATGTCCTAAGTCTAAGAGGACCATTCTCTCTCTTGTGCAGGGTTTTTTAGACTTACGCCATAAAATCCTCCAGCAGATTCTTGGGTAAACTTTAAAAGGGATGTCCCTGTGGGAAGATCTATCCAAGGCATTACTTGAGATAAAATAAGGGAATAGATTTCCCGAGAACAGACTTGAATACTTAATCCGTTCAAAATATACATATATACAAACATATACATAAGTCATATATGGTCTTTCCAATATAAGCATGCAACCACCATTTCTTATCAAACACCATACAGACAGTCTTATACATAAATCATTCATAATTTCACAAACCATGAGCATACGTGTCAGAATATTTAAATTCAAGATAGAAGATATAACACTTCTTAGAAAACACCAGGTGTGATGCAACTGCTGAGAGGGGTGCTCGTTTCCACCCAACCGTAGGCTCATCGATTCCAAATGGATTTACCACTAGCCACCCCTGAGCTTAGACCACGATGCTGTGAGACTGAGTCTCTGTTCGTCAGAAGTAGAGAACGAAGGTTACTCTCCTTCTTCTCTGCTCATCAATCACTCTGTATTTTGTTCCAGAGTTCTCCCGATCTTTTTCCTGCGATCTCCCCTCTTGCGATCTCTGTCACGTCTGACCCCCTCCCACACCTCTTTCCTGCCTTTTATTTCCCGATGAGGTTGCGTGTGGCACGAACTTCCCCGTGGTGGTTAGGTCTGAGGCTTCCATGGATAGGTGGTTCATCCCCATCCATCATTAACTCATGAGGAGCCTCTTCACCTACCAACCTGGCGAGTAATTCATTTCGGGGCCAACGAGCCGCTCTTGGTTCTCTGGGCCAGTGAAGACCAAATACGGTTTGGTTCAGTGGAAGTTAACGCCACCATTCTAGGTGCCTTCCACCACCTTTCTTCAGCCATCATGGTCTCTTTGTCAGCACATCCCCCTCTCAGCAGTCATATATATATATATATATTCATAACATTATTTACATTCATGGACGTTTTACTAAGGTCCATTCAAATCACACATTCACATCTTTGAGTTTGCCATAGTTCTTGGCCAGTATAGTTATTTTTATAGACTGGGGGAAACAGGGTGTTACATAGCCCATAATCAAAGTTTGTCTCTTCTTCATGTTCTATAATTTTACATTCTCAAGATGTTGAAATTTGTAATTGGGTATACTTACTTTGTCGCTTCTTCATGTCCTGGTGAAGATTTTCTATCAAATTGTGTAAATTTTTTCTGTAACTCAAGCATAAGTACCTCATCTCCAACCACGTTCCCATTATACCCACTTTAATTCCTAACTTTAATCTTCTACAAACAACTGCATCAGTACTTCAAAGGAACTCTAGCTTCCCCACTCTAGAGTGAGTTTCCCTATACTAACACATCAATAGATCAATAACTCAGTCTACCACTTACCAAAGGGTTGGGATTGTGATTCCTGTTGATATTCATTCATGGATTGGCAGGGCTTGAGCATAAACTCCATTTTTGTTTGTCAGTCCAATGAAGATCATGAAATTTAAAGATAATTTATATTAAATAAATACTTTGTATGCCACACACTTTATTCATATTTATACATCTGTTTATTCATATTCAAAAAACAACAGACGAAAACGTGGGAAAATAAAAAGCCATGGAGGAAGCCACCTCCATCAATTCATGTCGATTTCATATATTCATACAATTGGAAGTTCATGATTTTGTGGTGAAGGAGTATTATTTCAGACATTGGTACAGTTGGTATTTCATGCTTTTGTGGTGAGGGAGGGAAATTACAGTTGGCAATTTGGGTTTTATGGTGAGAGAGGACAATTACTGAGGAGAACAAAGAGAAAAATAAAGAGCGCGTCGATGGAATTCGTAGTCTAAACGCTCAATCTGTTGCGTTTGACAACGAAATTTTTTTCTTCCGTGTTGATCAGGGAGGAACCTAAGTTTATACAGAGGGATGAAATTCAATATACAAATAATAATAATTGTGATGATTTAAGATTAATTAGCTAGGAGGAGTATTTTTGGAGCAAGGTTGATTGATAGGAGGACAAATTCAATTTCTTTCGAGTTATTTTAGGTCGTAGTTGTTTTGGAAGGTCAACCTTGACCTTCCAAAAAGTAAATGGTGATATTGATAATTAGAGAGAATTTTAATGGCTAGAAGGGTGTGTAATTTATTAAACAAATAAAAAATCACAACGTTTAGAGTTAGACACTAGCAATAATTGAAAAAGAAAGAGTTGTCTCGTGGAAAAATATATATTTTAAAATTATGCAATTTAATAGAAAAGTATGGAATTCTGCTTTGAAATTGTTTTTGATCAAAGGTAGTAAGTACAACGACTTGCAATAATGATGATAATCATACATATTAGTAAAAACAATATTGTTAAACAGTTAATTATTTTCAACATGTGGTTGTAGTTTAGTGGTGAGAATTCCACGTTGTGGTCATGGAGATTTGGGCTTGAATCCCAGTAGCCACACTAACTAATTTTTTCTATTTTTCAGAATTTGATTTCCGAATGGATTGTTTTCGGGCCTTCTTCGACTTACATAGTAAATGGCTTAAAATAATATTCTTTCACTTCAGTGAGATAAAGGAAAGTTTTAGGAAAACCAAATTTGATAGGCTAGAAAACATGTTAAAATAGAGAGATACTAATAAGGTTAGAGAATAAAATGTCTTTATCTTTTTATATTAAAAGGAAATCAAATATACACATTTTACTTGTTAAATTCACCATAAAGAGTTTGATCATCTTCGTTCCATTAAATATCATTAATTAAATTTATATGGCTAACTCTAACACCTTTCTTTGCAAACCTTGCTTTTTCGTTTTATAAATTTTTATGTTCACTCTAAAACAATGCTACTAGATTTGGCCATCTTACCTCATGTTTGGATCCATTTTGTGAAAAAATTGAGGGATTGGTGATTTGAATAAGATTTGAGTAGATTCATCAAATTTTTTTAAGGATTCATTTCTAGTTTTCATATCATGTTATTTAAGAATCAGATCGTGAAATAAGATTCATTTTAAAAATTAAGGGAAACTGTTAGGTACAATATCTATTATAATAGCAGAAAACAAAAACATTGCAAAGAATAACAACGAAACATCAAAATATAAAGAACCATAGCACCAAAATAATACCTTTTTTGATAGAAAACAATGTTCACTTGCCTCTTCGAGGGGGAAACCTCCAGTAGAGCAATGCTCTATTACAATAATTCTTAAAACAAGACTTTTCATGCCTCCTACTCTTATTTATACTAATTCTATCTTCTAAAGATCATTCTAGAGGAAGACCCTTCTAGAAGTGGAAGCTTCTATTAGGTCTTCTTACATTGACTTGTTCACATTTATTAAATAAGCTTTATTAACTAATGTCATAATTTATTACATGGAAATATATTATTCTACCTATGTGAGGAGTTAGGGAAGTTAGGTTCCTAACATGTCCTCCCCCTTGAAGAATAACCTTGTCCTTAAGGCTTGAGATGAGGAAATTGTTGCAGAATGGTGGTCGACTCCTAGGTGGCATCTTCTGGATTTGTATCTTTCCATTGCACTAACACTTCTTTGATGGTGCGCTGAAGGAGACGATGCTCTCGCTGGTCCAATACTGCTTGTGGTTGCAACCAAATGGAACCTTTTTCATCTAACTCAAGGAGACTCGTTTGAGTTTGACACTTAGTTCCAATCATCTTCTTTAAGCACGAGACAATAAAAATAGGATGGAGCTTATGATTCGGATTTATGAGTGGAATGAAATGAATAACAGACTAAATACAATAACACAGAGATACAGAGAACAACAACAAATACCCAATGAACAATAACTTCTATTGAATAAATAAAGTAGGTTGAAACTGTAAAACTACATAATTGAAAACAAATTGATCGAATGGTGGTATTTATCTCTGAGAAGAGATGTGGCTGCTACATGCATATGTCTGAGCATAATGATTACAATGAGGCTCCAAAGGCCTTTTTAATATTACTCATGAATGCCAAAACCCTAGACATCCAAAAACCTAACCCTAGGAGATGAAATGCCAAATGTTATGTGGCACGGTGGGTAAGTTGGTACCTCAACTTCTCGGGGTTGTAACTTTTTCATATGACCTTCGTTTTTGGCATGTGATAGCCCGTTGGAAAGGTATTTTCAAGAAATACACATTATACCATCAAACTCTAACTTTTTCTATAGTTTGAATGTGGCAAGCCAAAAAAACATTGTTTAGGGCCCCAAAATGACCCCGGAAGTACAAAAAGATGTACTGACATGAAAAATTCCAAAATAAGCCAGTTGGATTAGGTGGTCGGCCACCAATCACCACTTGGAAGCTATGCAGGGCTTCATACAACCTTGGAAGTGTAGAACCCGCAATTACAAAGAATTAAAAAAGAACATGTTGAACTAAACACTGTCAAGAGGAGCTAGTTGGAATAGGTGGGTGGCCACCATTATCCACCTGAATCAGTCATGCCCCCTTAGGAAGAAATGGTCTCCATTACATTGAGTGCCCCCATCAGGTGAGGAAAATTCTAGTGAATTTGGCCCCAAGTGAGCCACTTGCCTTGGTGTAGGAGCTTCTCTGCCTTGACAACCCGATAAAGATGGATCCTCTGCTAGTGAGTGTCATTGACTCGTGTGTTCACTATCTGATCAGTGAAGGCCTGTTCCATGTATTCAGGGTTGAGCTATGTTGGTTTCAACAATTATGCGATCTCTGAGGTGTCCAATAATGGTGGAAAATATGGCCGAAGGAGGTCCACATTGAACACTGGGTGCAAGCTAAGGAAGGGTGGAGTGTTGAGCTCAAAATAATTGCTACCCACATCCTTGGTGATAGTGTAAGGCCAATAGCGAAGTGGGCAGAGCTTCCAATTGGGCCCTGTAAGGCAATCTTTCTGCAAATGTAGCTAGACCTTGTCTCCCACCTGAAACTGGTGCGGTACCCGGTGTTGATCATGGCACTGCTTATACTTAGCATTGACTTTCTGCAAAATATCATGGACCTGTTGGTGGATGTGTTGAATCTGCTCAATGAATCCTTGTAGGTATCCAATGTTGCATTGAGTTCTTTGACAATAATGGATTTTTCACCTACAAAGGTGATGAAAGAAAAGGTCATGTCTACTGCATTCTCTTGATGATATTTGTTTCCAAGGTTCCATACAGTCATTCATTCCACTGATTCCTTTCCAGGAGTCTCTTCAACCTTTTGTCTCTTAGATTTTCTCTTAGCAATTCCCCTATGAGATTTGGTAAAGAAGTAATCTCCAGGGATACCACAACATCATCAATGTCTATTATTTGTGAAGAGGAGTGAGAAAATCTAGCTGGTATAGTGTTAAGTGGAGTGTCAGGATTAATGGGGGAACCAAGTACTGTGTGCCACTATATTGTGCCCAAAATAGTCCCTTTCCCTAGTGAAGGAATAATCTTCCCACCTTGTTTGGCCTTAGCCTCCTCCAATTTCTTTTCCTTGAGTCTTTCCGCTTCAGTTTCCTCTTTGTCTTTATTTTTAGCTTCAACTCTTTTCTTTTCCTCATCTCTTCTCCTTTCTTCCACTTTCTTCTTTTACTCTTCTTATTTCTTCTTCTCTGCTTTCTTATGTGCCTCTTCCTCTGTTTTTTTCTTTTCTTCTTCAGCCTTTCGAGCTACTTCTTCCTATTGTTGCTTATTTATTTTTAATTTCTCTTTTGCCTCCAAATATTTTTCTACCAACTCTTCTTCTTTTTGTACATGAGCTTTCCTTTTTGCTTCATCTTTCTCTTTCTCAGCTACCAATATTTGTTCCCTCTGGGAATTGACCATCATTATTATTTCTTCTTGACTAGTTTGTAGTATTTCTTGTTCTTTACTATCTTGTATGTTAGCCAACACCTCCTCAAATGGCATGTCTCATTCAAAGATGATATCGGAATCATTAGGATAATTTCTAAAAGATGGATCCAATCCTACAACTTTGATATGGTTTTCTACAACCCCCCTTGAGTCACGAATTCTAGCTTCTCCTATGCACAAATTACAGTCTGAGCTCCTTGAGAGATATGGCCTCTTTCCTTGCATGATCAACATTCAATAGTGAAAAGACTCCCACTTTAACAGGGAACCTTGGTCATACTTTCTTTTCTTGTGTAGAAAAAAGGAGTAGATTCCTTTTTCAATTGTCTAATATGCAATTTCCTTGAAAAAAAGCCTATCGAGGACATATTTGTATAGAAAATGTGGTGCATAGGTGTAGCTAAAGATCCTGATATAGGTGTAGTATTTTTCCATGTTACAATCTCATATATCCTTTAGGGATTCTATTGCTTCCATTGGTAGTATTGTGAGTGGTCTATTAAATAGGGAAAATAATAGGGGTGCCATGAAATTATCATATTTAAAGAATAGGGGTGCCATGAAATTATCACAAGTCTCCTAGAAATACTTTTTGAAGTTGCATTCCCATAGTTCTGAACAATGTACATGCACACGAGGAATATCGGGGTTCCAAATCCAACCCATTAAAGGAAACGAAATTGATGAACATACAACATCAATTAAGTAAGCAAACATGTAAAAACCTAGTTTCTTGTTTGTTGGAGCTTCTTTGACTTCGTTGGAGATGTTGATTGACAATATCTGGGCCCAGTTGAATATTTTACCAGCTTCAGCCACATAGTATTCCAATGGTATCCACTCAAGCTTGAAGTGGGTACACCCCTCTTCACCATACAACCTGCATATCATTGTTGCTAGAAGTTGATATGGTCCTCTGAGATATTGGGTTTGGTATAGTATATTGGCATTTTTTTGCAAAGGGTTTATAATCACCCCACCAATCTCTAATCATATCAACTAGACTGGGGTTCTCATATCTAAATGCATCCAAGAGTTGCTTGTTTAAGGATACTTCGGGCTCTTGCAACTTATACATAATGTGTATATCATATAGCCTTAATAAATCAATAGGGGTTCCTGCACCATTGATAATGGAAGATGAATTTGATTCTAAGTGAGAGTAAATCCACCT
>ML792935.1:104224-118144 GCA_009831015.1 Picea engelmannii
ATTCAAACATAAATACATTGAACTTTAAATTTTTTTATGTTATTTTATTTTATTAATATAATAAATTTTTTAAATTGTAATTTTTATAAATTTAAGCTTTACTTTTTTACTTATTAAGATTAGAAAACATTACACATTTACCTAAATCATAAAACCACTTTTGATACACATGTACTTGAATTATAAAACACTTTAGAGACTTGTTGGGCAAGTAAATAAATATTTAAACATTTTAGAAAACTTTGTATAAGCCTATGTGCATAATAAGCCTCTCTACATAATAACTATATAGTTGTATAAACGCTTTGTATGTGCCAATTAAATATAAACACTTTGTATGTGCCAATTTTCAATAGGTATAAGTGGTATGTGCTAATTTAAGAACATGTGTTTCCTGTTAAGAGGTCACAAGTTCAAATCCAGAGGGGGGTAGCGTATGTATACCTCCGTAGACTTTACCAGTCAAATTGCTGGGTGGAGGAGGGTCCCTTGTCCCACAAACAAGGGGGTCTCATACACCAATTTGGTGTGGCTTGGCCGTGACCTTAAAAATAGATTATTATTATTATATATAATTGTATAAACACCTTTTCTAGAGTGTTTGCACTTTATTTGAATGTGTGGTGAGACCAAGCTTGGAATTCCACTTTCACATTTCCTAAATACCTTTTGTATGATTTTTGTACGTGGTTTGAGTGTGTGGTGGGACTAAGTTTGGAATTTCACTTTCACATTTCCATTCATATGAACTTTTTATGACGATTAAACTTTTGGTACTGTTAACTTTTTAAACTACATTTCATTTTATATATGATGTAAAAATTCACTTCAATTTCTTTATGATGTAAAAATTCACTTCAATTTATTTATAGGATGATAATAGATTCATTAACTAAAAACATAACAGGTGATCTGTGACAATATCACTGCTAAACATTCAAAGTTGATTAATTATATTCAGTTGTAATGTCTCTTTCCAAATAGGAGCTCCGGAGAGGAGGCCTAATGGTGTAAACAACCTCGTTAGACTATAGTCAGGGCCATATAGGGGTAAACAAGGTTGCTAAAGGTCACTTTAGCTGAGTGTGTTATAATTCGAAAGTGACATTGAGATAAAAGTGACTAAAATTGCTTTTAAGTAAAAAAGAGTTAAAAATAGAACATATAAGCTAAAAATAGGTGAACAATGAATTAGGGTTTTGGGATGCTATAAAGAAAGGGTAAAGCAACCTAATTTAGCATTATGCAGAATTTGACTTGTCAATTGAGGAGAGAGGTGCATATCAGGGGAGAGCTTGTGGATTCCAGGAGGAAGACGCCCAGAGGCTGATTTCAGTGTTGAGAGACACACCCTGGTCACCGAGAAGATTATCCAGATCTTCCATCGTACTTTAGCAACAGTTATCTAGTTTCAACAGTGAGGGTGCACTTGTCAAGGGAGAGGGTGCAACTTCTGAGCATCAGTTAGTCGACTTGTCCCAGCCAGGGAGAATCCAAGGATTCTCCTCCGACCCAATTGAGAGGAGGTAACAACGCTTCTATTGCCTGGTTTCCCATCAGATTCTGATGGATAAATCATCTTGGGCGCCCTTCTCAGCATTGAGGGTGTGTCAGTTGGGGAGGACACTTTTGGGATTCTTGAGAGATCACCAGATTGGATCTAGGGAAATCCTTCTGATCCATTTCATAGGATCCTAGGGCGCTCAGTTTGAGACCCTTATCAACCGATTCTGATGGGGGAATCAATAGGGCATAGTTTCCAGCAACAAAGGGGGTGCATTTCCCAAGGGGACCCATCCGGGGTCCAGACATATCAGCAGAGGGCCGATTTTCGGTATGTTAGTCACCAAGAATGAGTGAGAGATCGAGGCACATTGTTTGAGACAATTTCTAGGCAATCTGAGGAGTTTATCCAATAGAGTGAACTTTCCAGTCTCGCAACAGTTGCCATATGAGTTGTCTCAGCTTGCAACAAATCCTACAACTCATCCATTGTTCCAACAACACTTACCAGGTATTATTGTTTTAGTTTTCTTATTGTATTCCAACTAAGATCCTTTTGTCATTCATCTAGCCAAGAGATTTATTTTTATTCAGCCACATACGACATTGTAAAATGTAGGTTTGACAGGAGGGATCCATAGATCCATTTTAGGGATCTAGCCCAGTAGAAACAAATTGTCACAATAGAGGCATTCATCACGGAGTTTCAATGAGTAGAAGTGATAGTGACAGATATATCAGAGCCCAGGATGATCATGTTATTCACAGAGGGGCTCACAAAACCCTTGAGAGGATGGGTGAAGTCATACAAGCCTCTTACCTTGCAGGATGCCATCTTACACATTTGATATTTGGCAGACTCAATGTTGAAGAGTAAAACCTTTTCCAAACCCTTCATACCAGAGAGGGACCGAGACATGAAGCCATTCCAGAGAGAGTAGAAGGGCAAGGAGAAGCTGGATGATGAGACGAGGTGAGAGCTTATGAGGAAGAAGCTTTGCTTCACCTGGAAGGAGCCTTGGGTCCCAAGTCATAGGTGCATGTGCAAGGGAGAGATCCATTATATTGAGGTGGCAACAGACAATGTGGATAGTGAGGAGGAGGAGAAAAACAATGGATCCACTAGCTCAGAGGAGGAGCCATCACAAGCATAGGAGAAGCCTCCCCATAGGCCAATGACATCAGCAGGGACCCACCCATCAGTAGTACCACAGCCTCCTAAGCAGGCTAATAGAAAGAAACCAACAAAGGGAGGAGTCATAGCGACCCTTTCTGGTGTTCCCAGGTATGAAACCCTCCAGATCAGAGGGACTATTCAGGGACAAAGAGAAATTTCCCTGATAGATGGTGGGGCCACACACAACTTCATTGATGCTTCATTGGTATCAAGGAGGGCACTTCAGACAGAGGATTTTGAGGGGTTTGATGTTGCAGTAGCAGATGACCATACAGTGGAGTGTCTAGACAGAGTTCTGGACTTGGAGATAAAGTTAGGTAACTACACTGTGAGAGACACATTTTATGTAGTTGACCTATCTGACACAAATGAGGTGTTGGGAGTCCAGTGGTTGATCACATTGGGAAAAATCACCGCCAACTAATAAACCTTGGAGATGGGGTTCAAAGATAGTGACGGGAAGAGGATTGTTCTAAGGGTAATGTTGACAGAGGCACCCAGGATAGTTTCAACCAAGAGGATGGAGAGGATCTTCATGCATGGGGAAGTAGCATATGCTGCAAAGTGCTTGATCACTACGCATAAGGATTAGGAGGGTCGAAAACATTATCAAAAAGAGATCAAGAACTTGCTGGGACGACATCAATAGGTTTTTGGTTCGATTCCACCAGGGAGACCACCTGGCAGGGGGTTTGAGCACAACATTGAGTTGGAGGAGGGGGCCAAACCTATGATCACACCACCCTATCATCATCCTAGGAGGTTAAAGGATGAGATAGAGAAAGCAATTAAGGAATTTCTAGTGATGGGGCACATCAGACCTAGCAACAGTCCATTCGCTTCTTCAGTTGTCTTAATTCTGAAGAAGGATGGTACCATGATGATGTGCACCGATTACCAGGCCTTGAACAAGAAAACCATCAGGAACCAATATCCTATTCCTCACATCGATGAGTTAATGGATGAACTGGATGGGGCAATTTTCTTATCGAAGATTGATCTACGTTCTAGATATAATCAGATCAACATCYGAGAGCAAGACATAGAGAAGACGACATTTCAATGCCACTTCGGTCATTTTTAGTTCCTGGTTATGCCATTTGAGAAAACCAATGCACCGACTACATTTCAGTCTTGCATGAACCACATATCCAGGGATCAGTTGAGGAAACCARTCTTGGTTTTCTTCGATGACATCTTGGTCTACAACAAGACATGGTAGGAGCATATGAGRCACTTGGGTGAGGTACTGAGAATCATGGAGACACAGTCACTATATGCCAAAGAGTCCAAGTGTGAGTTCGGTATGATATAACTACTTTACTTGAGCCACATTATCAGTGCACAAGGGGTACATGTGCACTAAGAGAAGATCAGGGCCATTCTAGATTGGCCAATGCCCAAGAATGTGATAGAGTTGAGGAGCTTCTTTGGGATATGAAGCTATTACATGCGGTTTGTTAGGGGTTTTTCTCAACTTGGAGCACCACTTAGAAATCTCACTAGACATGGGGCTTTCATCTGGACCAATGAGTCACATAAAGCCTTTGATCACATGAAGGAATTCATGGGAACATGTCCAGTGTTAACATTACCAGAATTCACTTTATCGTTTGTACTAGAGTGTGATGCGTCCGACGAGGGTATCAGGGCAATTTTGATACAGGTTGGACACCCCATTATGTTCGAGAGAAGGAAGCTCAGTCAACAAGAGAGGATGTACACTACTTATGACAAGGAAATGCTGACAATCATGCATGCTTTGACAAAATTCAGATAATATTTGGTGGGCATCAAATTCATGGTCAAAACAGATCACAACTTCTTAAAGTATTTCCTTGAGAAGAAGGATCTCAATGAGCACCAACAGAAATGGGTGACGAAGGTGCAAGCCTTCGATTTCGACATAAAGTATGTGAAAGGAAAGAAGAACATTATGGCCGATATAAAATAAATTCAAACATAAATATATTGAACTTTAAATTTTTATGTTATTTTATTTTATTAATATATTTTATTATTATAATATTTTTTTTAAATTTTATAAATTTTAATTTTTATAAATTTAAGCTTTATTTTTTTACTTATTAAGATTAAAAAACATTACACATTTACCTAAATCATAAAACCACTTTTGATACACATGTACCTGAATTATAAAACACTTTAGACACTCGGTGGACTAGTAAATAAATATTTAGACACTTTTGAAAACTTTGTAGTAAAGTTTGAAAAAATTACAAATTATTTAAAAGTTAAAGGTATTTTTTATTTTGACTCCAACCCAGTTACAGTATACTCTGCCATAACCACATAAGCATTACAAGACATGGTGGCTTATTATCAATCTCAATCAATACAATACTAAATACATAATTTGTCGATTATTAATAAGGTCTCTCTGTCTCCAACGTAATTTCTCGGACGGTCGTAGTTGCAGGTCGGAGCACCTCAAACGCCTTGAATCTCTCGCCCACTTTGGCTCTCTCATAGTTCTGCGGGAACAAGAAATGCAGAGAGTCTATGAATCTATTTCCAAGATGCCATACCATAATGTACCAAAAAAGTGGAGTCACGTGGAGGCTAAATTGTCCCTTTGTGTTTTTGTCCTTCAAAAACTTGATTAGTGTTTTAGGTAAGATTATGATTTCATATTATACTTAAAGTCATTAGTGTTTAATCTGAAATACTAATGACTTTAACTCAAATATGAAACCATAATCTTGTCTATTTATTATAAAATAATTGATATGACTCATAAACTTTTATCAACCACCTTTATAATATGATTGTGCTAGTTTTTGATAAAAAATCATTTCATTATAATATTATATATATATAATCTCTATATATTATAATTATATATTATATTTCCAATTTAATATATACTTTAACCCTAATAAATATAATCAAATAATTAATATAAAACTAACACTAATAACAAAGGCTTTTGGTTCCAACATTCCATGAGCTAGTTGTCATATTTTAGTTTTTCTTTTATATAAAGCAGATATATAATAACTACTACCAAATAAATTATATGCATTCATATACTTCATGTCCAACCTATGAATAATGAAGAATAATAAGGGCTTGGTGGATCAAATTGTAATGAAAGTCAAATTGGGTTGAGCATTCCATTACCATCTTTTAGTTTTGTTTTTATATAATAACTATGTTTGAAATAAATTAATTTCCTCCAATTTTGAATTTCGTATATGTAGTCTTTTCCACATCAGATAAACAATTTTTTAATTCATATCAGATAAACAATTCTTCAATTATAAAGTACAATCACTTTATTTTGTATCGACACTTCTTCTGTAGATTGTGACCTAGCTTGCAGAGACGAACCTCTCACATACGACTGAAGTTACACGCAAGAGCAGGCAGTCCAGAGTCTAAACTCTGTTGGCAAAGTGGTTCAAGCATGGTGTGGAAATTGCCATTAAGAACATTAAAATATTGTGGTTCGATTTGTCTTTCTGTGGTAGTGGTGCTATTTGAGAATCGATATGTTTTCGTTGGCCAACCATGACATTATCAAAATGAGAAAAATTATTGTGTTGCCATATGATTTGAACAAAAGACGCAATTTTATTATGACTGGCCACGGGTTAAACAATGAAAATCAAATAATCATTTCCAATATTAAATGTTTTATTCCTAGAGATAGGATGCAGAGAGGAGCTAAGAAAATTCTAGAAAGCAATATCTATTAATGTTAATAAAATACAATCAAATAACACATTCTTATATTGAAAATGATATCACAGAAACTCGTCATCAATAGCATTCCCTGGCAAAGACAATTGATGTATCGTCTTAGTGTTCTTACCATAGCTACCATGATTGTGCACTATATCCTTTCTTGCATCTTACATATTGCAGAAGATTATATTGAATCCTGGAAGTTTCTATTTCAACTGACCGACTATGTACCTGAGAGAAAAATTATACCCAAGCACCATGTTATTTATTTCAATAATGCATATGAGATGCACATCCGAGAGGCCCTAATGAATTTTCTTGCATTCACAAATAATGCATATGAGATGCACATCCGAGAGGCCCTAATGAATTTTCTTGCATTCACATTATACAAATGTAGCACAATCATAAATACACCCAAATTGTTGTTCATAATTACACCCAAATTGCTATTCAATTCAATTAAACAACTATGTTTATGGAGTTGAGTCGTCACTATGTCCATCCGTGTAGCTTCTCTCTTCTGGAATATCGTTTTCTCCTCATCTTCGCTTCGCATGGGGCTTAAACGTCAGGATAATATTAAACGCCTCCAATGTACCATCACCTTAATTAATTGAAACGAGTGTCACATTCTTAAAAACAAAATGAAATGCCTGCCATGCTTCATAGTCGACATATTCCACTATTAAATCAAATGGATTTTTTTTCTAATCACCTAGATGTGGCAATCATGTAGCCAACATACTAATTTTTTAATATGATTAAGTAAATGTGAAAATGTAAACACAAAAATGTATGTCTTTATAAAAGCTAGGAAATTAATAGATGAAATCATAGCCCTTAATTTGTTGTGATGACGAAGAATATTCCATCCATATTTAATCACGTCCATATAAAACAGATTAAAAACTAAAACCCTATTAAATGTGCCAATTTTCAATAGGTATAAGCCTCTTCGCATAATAACTATATAGTTGTATAAATAGGTCTTTTCTAGGGTTTTTGTACTTGGTTTGAATGTGTGGTGGGACCAATCTTGGAATTTCACTTTCACATTTCCTAAATACCTTTTCTATGATTTTTGTACGTGGTTTGAGTGTGTGGTGTGGCTAAGTTTGGAATTTCACTTTCACATTTCCAGTCATATGAACTTTTTATGAAGATTAAACTTTTGGATTATCCTTCATTTTACTGTTAACTTTTAAACTGCATTTCATTTTATATATGACGTAAAAATTCACTTCAATTTCTTTATGATGTAAAAATTCACTTCAATTTATTTATAGGATGATAATAGCTTCATTGACTAAAAACATAATAGGTGATTTGTGACAATATAACTGCTAAACATTCAAAGCTCATCAATTATATTCAGTTGTAATGTCCCTTTCCAAATAGGAGCTCCAGAGAGGAGGCTTAGTGGTCTAAACAACCCCGTTAGACTATAGCCAAAGCCATATAGGGGTAAACAAGGTTACTAGAGGTCACTTCAGTCAAGGGTGTTATAATTCGAAAGTGACATTGAGCTAAAAGTGACTAAAAGCGCTTTTAAGTAAAAGAGAGCTAAAGATAGAACATATAAGCTAAAAATAGGTCAACAACGAATTAGGGTTTTAGGATGCTATAAAGAAAGGGTAAAGCGACCTAATTCAACATTATGCAGAATTTGACTTGTTAGTTGAGGAGAGAGGCACATCTCAGGAGAGATCTTGTGGATTTCAGGAGGAAGACACTGAGAGGCTGCTTTCGATGTTGAGAGACACACCCTAGTCACTAAGAATATCATACAGATCTTCCATCGTACTTCAACAATAGTTATCTAGTTGCAACAATGAGGGTGCACTTATCCAGGGAGAGGGCGCAACTTCTGAGCATCAGTGAGTTGACTTGTCCTAGCCATGAAGAATCCAGGGATTCCCCTTTGACCCAGTTGAGAGGAGGGCAGGACGCTTCTATTGCTTGGTTTCTCGTCAAAATCTAACGGAGAAATCATCTTGGGCGCATTTCTCCGCATTGAGGGTGTGATAGTTGGGGAGGACACATTTAGGATTCTCGAGAGATCACTAGATCAGATCCAGGGAAATCCTTTTGACCCATTTCATAGGATCTTAGGGAGCTCATTTTGAGAACCTTATTAGTCGATTTCGATGGGGGAATCACTCGGGTGCAGTTTCCAGCAGCAGAGGGGGCACATTTCCCCAGGGGGACCCATCCAGAGTTTGGACATATCAACAGAGGGCCGATTTTCAGTCTATTAGTCACCAGGACTGAGTGAGAGAACATGGAACATTGTTTGAGACAGTTTCTAGGTAGATCTGAGGAGTTTATCCACCAGGGTGAACTTTCTAGTCTCGTAGTAGTTGTCGTATGATTTGTCATAGCTTGCAACAGATCCTACAACTCATCTATTGTTCCAGCAACACTTACCGGGTATTATTGTTTTAGATTTCTTATTATATTCTGGATAAGATTGTTTTTTCATTGATCTAGCTGAGATATTTATTTTTATTCAACCACATACGATATTGTGAACTACAGAAATATCACAATATATGGTTTGCAGTCCTTTGTCTCATTTACTATCTGTATGCTCATTTATATGATGTAAACACTTAATTATCTACACACACATGCGAAAAAAACCAAGCATGTAGAAACCCACAACTTAAACACATCCATAAACCCCCAGTGTATTAGGTCAGACAACAAACATATCAAATTAACAACATTTCCTAGACTATCTAGATCAGGGATATTGCAATGGTATCATAGCTTTAGTCTTGCTAGCCCGCGACTAAAGTCTATGGGTTCAGTAGAGGAACCAAAGGGTCATGAGGATGTAGGTGATGAATACATCACTTACAACAGACGTAGGGAGAGGAGACCTAAACCATATTTTACCCCTTTTCCTTCAAGTTCTGAGGAAGAGGAAGAAGCACACAGGGAAGCAGAGACAAGGGAAGAGAATGAGGCAGAGCGTGAGGTAGAGAGGACGTTGGGAGACAAATATGAGAGACCAGAGGGCAGTGAAAAGGCCCCCATGGAACTAGAGTCAACCTTCATGTAGGTACTCAACAATCTGGTAGTCAGTTAGCAGGCCATGACTCATTCCTTGGTGCAGATGGCTGATAGATTAGCTATGGTGGGAACCCCAGGCACACAAGCCCCACATGCAGTGCAGGGGAACTTAGGGGCAGGCAATAGACCCTAGTCACCTACTCGCACATACACCTCTTCGAGTAGGATTCCCAGGCCATTGTTCCCCAGTTTCCAGAGGGCACCCCTAATAGCAGCACAACAACTGATAACACAGAGGCCACCCACTCAGGCAGAGTATAGGAGGGACTATGTAGTATTGGTCTGTGACTTCCATCAGGACATGACTTTGGTTAAGTACTATGGACTCAAACTCTGGAACCGCATCAGAGAGCCTCAGAGAGGAGGACAACAATAGAAACACATGCATAACTTGGAGTTCATCCAGAAAGTTGGTAAACTCACCATGCCTTCTTTTGACGTATCGTCCAAATGCACTGCTAGAGCTTGGGTACAAAATCTAGACACGTACTACAAGCTCAACCAAATGACTGAGATAGAGGCCATCAATTTCGCTACCCCACACTTGGAGGGTGAGGCACACGAGTGGTGGCATCATGGATTGGAGACGTTGGGTCACAGTCACATCACCTCCTACAAGGAGTTCACAGAGAGACTCATGGACAGGTTTGACATGAGGGATACATAGATCTATTTCAGGGATCTATCCCAGTTGAGACAAACTGGCACAAAAAAATAATTCATCATGGAGTTTCAATGGGTAGCAGTGATAGTGACAGATATATCAGAGCCCAGACTGATCATGTTATTCATAGAGGGGCTCACAGAACCCTTGAGAGGATGGGTGAAGGAATACAAGCCTCATACCTTGCAAGATGCCATCTTACACACTCGATATTTGGCAGACTAAGCGCCGAAGACTAAACCCTTTTCCAAACCCTTCGTACCACAGAGGGACCAAGACAAGAAACCATTCTAGAGGGAGTGGAAGGGAAAGAAGAAGATGGATGATGAGACAAGGCAAGATCTTATGATGAAGAAGCTCTGCTTCACCTGCAAGGACCCTTGGGTCCCATGCCGTAGGTGCATGGGAAAGGGAGAGATCCAATATATTGAGGTGGCAACAAAAAATTTGGATATTGAGGAGGAGGAGAAGAACAGTGGATCCACTAGCTCATAGGAGGAGCCATCACAGGTAGAGGAGAAACCTCCCCGTAGGCCACCAACGTCGGTAGGGACCCACCCACCGGTAGTACCACAACCTCCTGAGCAGGCTAAAAGATAGAAACCAACAAAGGGAGGAGTCATAGCGACCCTTTCTGGTGTTCCCATGTATGACACTCTCTGGATTAGAGGGACTATTTAGGGACTGAGGGAAATCACCTTGATAGATGGTGGGGCCACCCACAATTTCATTGATGCTTCATTGGTATCGAGGCAGGAAATTTAGATAGAGGAGTTTGAGGGGTTTGATGTTGCAATAACAGATGGCCATACAATGGAGTGTCTAGACAGAGTTCCAGACTTGGAGATAAAGTTAGGTTACTACACCGTTAGAGACACATTTTATGTAGTTGACCTATTTGACACAGATGTGGTGTTGGGAGTCCGGTGGTCGATAACATTGGGTAAAATCACCACTAACTACCAAACCTTGGAGATGGGGTTCAGAGACAGTGACAGGAAGAGGATTGTTCTAAGGGGCATGTCGACAGGGGCACCTAGGACATTTTCGGCCAAGAGGATGGAGAGGATATTCAGGAATGGGGAGCTATCATATCTTGCAGAGTGCTTGATCACTAGATAGAGGGATTCAGAGGGTCGACAACAATATCATGAAAAGATCAAGAACTTGTTGGGACAACATCAACAGGTTTTTGGTTCGATTCCACCAGGGAGACCACCTTATAGAGGGTTTGAGCACACCATTGAGTTGGAGGAGGGGACCAAACCACCACCCTATTGTCATCCTAGGAGGTTCAAGGATGAGATAGAGAAAGCAATTAAGGAATTGCTAGTGACGGGACACATCAGACCTAGCAGCAGTCCATTCGCTTCTTCAATTGTCTTAGTTTTTAAGAAGGATGATACCATGAGGATGTGGATCGAATATTGAGCCTTGAACAAGAAAACTATCAAGAACCGATATCCTATCCCTCACATCAATGAGTTGATGGATGAATTGCATGGGGCAGTTTTCTTCTCGAAGATTGATCTATGCTCTGGATATCATGAGATCAACATCCAAGAGCAGGAGATAGAAAAGACGATATTTCGATGCCACTTCGGTCATTTTGAGTTCCCGGTTATGCCATTTGGGCTAACCAATGAACCGACTACATTTTAGTCTTGCATGAACCACATATTCATGGATCAGTTGAGAAAATCGGTCTTGGTTTTCTTCGACCACATCTTGGTCTACAACAAGATATGGCAGGAGCATATGAGGCACTTGGGTGAGGTACTGAGCATTGTTGTATCCTTTTTGTCACATGAATGAGAAAAAGAGGGACACTTGCAAGTCCAGTTGGGTTAGCTGGACAAAACATAAGTGAGTGCAAGAGTTAGAAACATCAAGCACAAGAAATAAACAAACAACTAAGCTACTAACAATTAAATAAACAAAACTAAAGTGCATAAGGAAATTCGAACCAAAATTAACCAAACAATTGACCAATATTCATGCCACCAATGGATAGATTGTATTAGTGCGAAAACACCAAAGAGAAAGGGAGACTTATGGGTCCCCTCTTCCTCCAAGGGAGGGCTCTTGAATCCCCAAAGAGTGAGCTCTTCTTACAATTGGAAAACTAGAAAGGAAATGGTGAAGAAATCCCAAGCTCATTCACTCAAGAGGTGATGTGAATAGCTCAATGCAATGGTACTTATATTCTCCAATGAGGAAAGAGGTTCCTTGCAGGAGAATAGAGGCAGAATAACAATACAAATAGATTATTGAATTCATAGTGCACCCATGGCCTCTTTTTATAGCAAATATTTGAGGCATTATCCAACCGGTCTTTAGTGTGAACAATGGGCCCTTTAGGGCACCCTTAGGTCTTTGACCAACCCCCCACTTGGATTCAGCTAGGATTTGAGGGTCAAATTGACTTGGGAGATGAACCAAAAGTGGGTGAGGGGCCGACAAGAACCATAAATGCACCGTTTATGGAAGTGCATGGCTTTTCCTGTAAACAATCGTGCATTTAGAGCATGTGCACGATTTTCTTGTATAAAGTCACGCATTTCGGGCATGTGTGCAGGTTTGACTGATAAAGTCGTGCATTCCAAGCATGTGCATATGATTCCTTTGGTGAATTTGGGCACTTCAATTTTTGACCCAATTATATAGTTTTTGCCTTTTGGAAATGCATTTTTGAAGCTGTGGGTGAACTAATAGGTGTTTTGGAGATGTTGGATTTTTATAACCATTTGCGGACGAAATTTCAATGATAACAGATTCCCCCTGATGTGTGAGGTTAGGAGCATACAGATAGCCAAAATACATCAATGTTTCTTCTACTGAGAGTACCATTTTAAGAAAGAGTGTTTGAGAGGAATTGCAAGAGCGACCCATTGGAGGGAGAGGGGAACGTGTGAGACCCAAAGCTTTCTCTAGGTGTGGGAAAATAAAAACTGTATACAAACGAGGTGGGCATGCCCCATGCTCGTGTCATGTAACTCAAATGTGTAAGACAATAACTAAAGCTATATGTTGATGTAGATAATTGCAGCGCTCTCTGGGGCGGTTTGATAATGGAAGATGACAATTCTGATAGTGAACATACTCTGAAAAGAGGCGATGACACTTGTAAGGAGTGTCGATGTAATATACAAAATATAAAAAGTATGCAGAACATAAATAAAATGCTATAAATGGCTGAATAATAGCAATATAACCAGAACAATCACCACAATAGCATTGAAATAATATCAGAATAACAACAGAAATAACACTTTGATTCTGAAAGCAATGTTCACAGGCCTCTTCGAGGGGGCAACCTCCAGTTGAGCAGATATCTATTACAATAATATCCAAGCTAGGGTTCTGATACCCTCGACTCCTATTTATACTAAATATGTCTATCAAAAGAAGCATCCAGAGGAAGATCCTTCTAGAAGTGAAATCTTCTATTAGGTCTTCTTACATTTGACTTATTCTATTTTATTGCAAGGCCTTATTAATATTGATCTTTATTACATCCGAATATATTGTTCTACCTATGTGCGAGTTAGGACCCTAACATGTCCTCCCCCTGTGGGTTAGGACCCTAACATGTCCTCCCCCTTAAAAACAATCTTGTCCTCAAGACTTGTGTTAAGCCGTAATATTGGCTCATTACCCCTTAATTGGGGCATATTATATTAGTAATGTTATTTTATTTATGTCAGCTTTAGGCCATTAGTTGTAATTATACCTCCTAGTCTCCTATATATACCAAGGAGACATTTTCATTTTGAATCATCTT
>ML792935.1:133253-148597 GCA_009831015.1 Picea engelmannii
TGATAAGGGAGAAGAGATGAATCCAATGGAATAGGTCTCAAATAATGGTGAAAAAAATTCCAGACTTTTTTTTTTTTTTTTACACCTACCGAGTTATACTCCGGTCTGAAGAATACTGTAGTGATGAAATTCCCAAATGCTTAACCAGGAAGAAATGTGTAGAGATTTGGAAATCCGAACATAGTTGCCAAAAATAGATCTTGTCTATTTTAATTTGTTTATGTTTTTGTCCCCAAGGGTTAGGTATTCAAGGGTTCTACAGACAAGGGTTTGCCCTGTGCTATAGCTCTCTAATATACGTGTGGGGTTTAACAATAGTACTCGATCCAATATCTCAGGGAACTAACTAAGGAGGATAGACCATACCCTTAGCCGTACTACCTGACTACCTAGGTACTAGAGAGTATCTTCCTGACTGTTGTTCTCGGTGGCACTATAGCAGTCAGGCGGCCGATCGGTTTATCTAAAGAGGGCTTTAGGTAATCTAGGTCGATCCATACACAGGTGTTGTCTGATGCACTACCACTCGAAGGTGTACCAACAAGGATTACAAGGGTGGCCAACAGATGTGCGCTTAAGTACCACTTGTATTTCCTGCGTGTATGAATCCCTCAAACACGGGTTTATGTGTGTAACGACAGATCTCTATGGCTTAAAGACTTCGGAATACGTCTCTACCCTGAAAAATATTTAACCCACACTTTCTACCGAGGAAAGTGCTCTGTTACCACTTGTAATATACCAGATATAAAAAGTATGTAGAACATAAATAAAATGCTAGAAATGGTAGAATAACAACAGTATAACCAGAACAATCACCACAATAGCACTGAAATGATATAAGAATAACAAGAGAAATAACACTTTAATTTTGAAAGCAATGTTCACGGGCCTCTTCGAGGGGGCAACCTCTAGTTGAGTAGAGCTCTATTACAATAATATCCAAGCTAGGTTTCTCATACCATCGACTCCTATTTATACTAAATATGTCTATCAAAAGAAGCATCTAGAGGAAGATCCTTCTAGAAGCAGAAGATTCTATTAGGTCTTCTTACATTCGACTTATTATATTTTATTGCAAGACCTTATGAATATTGACCTTTATTACATCCGAATATATTGTTCTACCTGTGTGCGAGTTAGGACCCTAATAGTCGATGACTCGTAGGCATTGATGGCCCAACAAATTTCAGAGGTCTTCAGCTAGTATAAAACAACTACAATAGTCACAAAGTAAGACCCACCGTAACATGAGATTGTGTTGAAGTCAAATGTCATGGGGGTCAACGACAACAGAGAGAAATGATGGTTCTCTCTCTGTCTTCCGAGACTCCTCATTGTAAAGGTAATGAGAGTCAAGATATTGTTTCCCTTCTGGAAACTGTGTTGATGTCAACCAGAAGGGAGATGCGACTCCAAGAAGCAAAGGGATTCATGAAATCCATGAAATAAGATCAGGAACTGATAGGGAACATGAACGACGTCAAGATGCAGTGAGACTCAAGAATTCCCTTGGTTGGGGATATATGTGAAGGATGAATGGCAACAACCATGAAACTGGATCTAGCATCAAGGGGACGACTAGACGTGGGTTAAACTGTGCCAGAGGTGTGACAAAGTGGACAAACTCAAAGATCAGGGGTATATGGAGTGTGGGATACTCGGGGTTTGTGGACGATGTCAACAAGAGTAGAAGATAATGAATGCCCCAACCAAGGGTGACATGGGTTGCTTTGCCAGGAAAAGAAGGTCGCCAAGGGCGACAACAAAAAGCTATGTAAATGTTGGAAACAAAGGCTTTTTACAATTACCAAATGAATAAAGAATAATTTGGGACGAGTGTACAAATACAGAAACGAGTGCCCCAGTGAAATATGGCTTGGCCTGTGAGGGCACAAGTTGTGTGGAGAACAGGTGGAGGGTGGGGGCCCATGGGTGGGTTTCTGTATGAGGTAAATGAATGGAGGACAATTTGCAGATGGGAAAACTGATTGTGGATGAAATGGAGGGTTAATGATACTACAGAGGCGTAGTCAAACTTGAACCATGATGAGATAACCTGGGAGTCCATTGGAAAAGCTAGAAAAATGAGGAGTATGTGGATGATTCTTAGAAATGTGTAAGACTATCGAGACTCCCATCCCTAGGGGGTGAAAGCAACATGAGTGTCAAAGTGCCAAGGGGGACTATGAATGGGAAAACTCATGTGGGGAAGAGTGCTTCCGAGTGCCAGTACCGAAAGGCAGTGGTGGTGATAGTACTATAGACCCAGATGTGAGGATCCTATAGGCAAATGTCGGAGGGTGTGACTGGGAGATGCAATTGATATTTAGAGGGAATGATTACATGCCAGTGTCAATCATATACCTGAAGGGGATGTGCCGGTTTATGATGACCAAGTACCTGTACATATTAAAATTGAATACCCGATGTGAACAATATCTGAAAAATAAAGAACATATAACATTTATTTGATAATTTTGAACATGAGTAGGCATACCTGAGTGTGTCATGGAAAGATGCTCCATCGGGGAAAAGTGAAAATGATCACCCGAGGAAAATGACTGTGTAAGTGGCCGAAAAATGGTTCGGAAAATGGAGCTTATGGGCTCCTGTACCAAAAAATGAAAGTGGGGAAAAGGGATTAGATATGGATGGTGGGCCCATAATGCCATCCCAGTTGCACCGACACTATGGGCAATCAAGCGGTAGTTTGGTGGGAGGACATGGACCTCCCCTTTGCTCGAGGACTAATGAAGAAATATGTGAATTACATTCATGGGAGCATTGGCATGGTGTGTCAGAGGAATCTCAGGCAGATATGTGTGGCATTCCGTGGCTAATGTGTGGCAGATGTATGGGATAGATGGGCAATGATGAGTGTAATGCCCATATTCTGCGCATATGGCATAGGCAAAATTGGGTCGTGGAGTTTTTTTGTGTGTGGTTGATGACTCCGTAGTAGTAGGGGACATATTTGGTGGAGTGTCAAGCAAAAGGGGTGCATGAGGAAGCTGGATAAAATTGTGTAGCTCGAGAAGAGAAGGACATTTGTGAGTGGGGTGTCCTTTTCTTTCACATAAGGCACTAGGGAGTGGAACTCGGGGAAGTAGTGGAGCTTTGGGCTCGTTCCTCCTTCATCTACCTGTGATAGTGGTGGTATTTCTACCCGTTGGAGGAGGCAATGGTGCAACAAGATCCTGTAATGAGATCTGTATTGACAATCCCTTTGTCTGAGGAGGGAGAGATGGTGGATGGAGATACCATACAGGGATGGAAAGGACCATGTTGGGAAGGGTGAGGGAAGAAGCTACCTGGAATTCTTCGACTCCAGGTGGGGGGTAGAAAAAGGGAATTTGGGTAATGGCCTGGGGGACTGTCTCCCAAACCAAGATTTTCCCCTGGAGGGGGGGGGGAGATTCGTGACAAGTGGTGCGGTGGCGCTCTCAGGGAACTCCTGAGGTAGTATTTCTTTAAATGGTGGAACTTTGATATGGGGAGGGGACTCAGTGATGGGAGTATTGCCTCCGATGTCTGTTCCTTTAGAGGGAACTACACACACTTGTGTTGAAAAAGATGGTTTTAGGAACAATGTCACCCCTTGATAAGTGCCCAACATGGATGGGTCTTGGAATAATCTAGGGCTAATGTTGACAACTGGAAAATCATCCGAGCTAGCACAGACAAGGGGGAGGATGTTATTGATGTTGGTGGAATGGTTAGGATCATAATGTGTAATCTAGTTGATGGTGACAATATTCCCATTATGGGGGAACATAATTGTACGAAACACAGAAGAGGCGACCACCTTCATAGCATATATGTAGTTGCATCCGAAAAAGATATTGTAATCAAGCTGGGCATCGATAACTTCAATGTCAATGAGGATGGTTTTTCCCCCAAGTGCTATGGGGACATTTTGACAAATCCTTGTGGAAGATGTTGGTCAACCATCGTAAGCTAGAAGGGTGATGGCAAAGGGTACTATCTCAGGGGAGCCAATTTTATGCCATACGTGTTTAGACATGATGTGGATGCACCTTCATCGATGATACACCAATAAACCATGGTGTTCCAGATATTAACTAGTATCTGGAAGGCTACTTGGGCAGGAAGACATGGTTCTACGCTATCTGAATCAAATGTGATCAGCTGCATGTCAGTTGGGTCGACTGCCCCCAAGGCAGAAAGAAATGATTTTCGCTGTGATGGATAGGTTTGGAGGACCTCCAACACAGACATGGCTGCAGGAGATTGGGCTAAGTCATCAACCAGACTATAATTATGAGCAGCCCTAGCATGAGGGTTATGCACATTCCACCGTAAAGGCATACGTGGTATGCAAGGAATGGGTTCCACGTTAGGACATGGAATCATCAATGATTGTCCTATAGTAGATGGCAATGTTTTTGAGGTGGTTGGGGTAGAGTTGGGAGGCATACCGTATTGACGACTGTGGGTTTGCAGAATAATTTTTTCGCTGGTGAGGAGGACACTGCGATCTGTAGGAGTGCCAGGGTTTTGATATTGTCCCATCTGTGGTGGGGCATGGTGCATTTCCTGTTGGGTATTCATCACCCCTTGGTGTGGAATAGGGTTCTGTAACACTGTCGGGGGTGGTTGTTGCACATACTGTTGTGGGGCCTGCTAGGGGGTAGGTAGTGCTAGGGGACGTGGTCCATTCACAGATTATTTCATCCATTTAAAGTCAACAATTTGGGGGCAATGGTGAGTATAATGGCCATACTCGATGCAAAGGGCACAAGAGAAGTTTGTCTGGAGGTTTTTGTTATTCTTCCCTTGGCGTTTGTTGTTATTTTCCTCTTGGGGGTTCTGGTTCCCATAATGCTGGTTTCCCCCAATAGGTTGGTTCTGTTAGGGGTTGTTTCCCCCTGGTCCTGGATTATTATTGTTTTGATTTTTTCTTTTCTTTTTGGCATTATTCGACTGATGGGATGGATTTTCTGTATTCAGTTGTTCAAAATTTTGAAACTGTTGAATGGGAGAGGGATGAACAAAGTTAACCCCAACATGTGGCTGTCCTTGTGGTGGAGCCATGGGTTGGGGAGGACCAGGAAATGGAAAGTATGAATTATTTTATGGCAATGATCCGTATGGTATATAGGAAGGCACAATGTTGTCACTAGTGCTTAGGGTGTAAGCTGAGGTAGAGGGGGTACTAGAACTAGGTTGTATAGCCGGACACATCATGGGTGTCGATGCGGGTCCACTCATGGGTGGAGGGGGTACAACAGGGTATGGTTGCTGATAAGGGGGGAGGGGGTAATAAGAGGGTCCACCATATATCGGTGGATGTTGGGGTGTACCGTACATGGGTGGTGGTTGGATGTATGGGTTATGGTGTGTTGTTGTACCAATCAATCCATCTGCTGAGTGAGACATCCCATGTTTGTCTTGGCCGAATGGTACGAGTCTTGGGACATCAGGTAGTATCATATATAAGTATCTTGATTGAGCATAGATGAGGTCATACTAATGAGCCCTGTTGATGGCTTCCTCTTCATATTGGGGGAAGGTAGAGGCCACATCTTTGGCAAGGAGGGAGACGAGTGATCTGAGAAACCAATCAAGGCATTGTTGTTTGGTGGTTTATGCTTTACATAAATTATGTTGTCGACGCCATTCGTGAATGTGGTCAATGATATGTGTGGTTGAGGTTTGTTTAAACTTAGAAAGAAGTTTGAGACCATTGTCATGGAGGATTTGTAGTTGAAATAAGGTAAACAATGCTTTGGCCAAATATTCAAATGTCACATGGGACCCTGATTTTTCGTCTACATACCACTTGGTTGATGGGCCAACGAGTGTGCATTGGAATAACCTTAATCGGACGGAGTCATCCATGATGTTGTTTGAAGAGAACCATAAGTGGAAGGTCATGACATGGTTGGTAGGGTCATATCCTGCCTTTCCTTCGAACTTGGGGATGTCTGAAGGTAGTTTGGTGGGCATTGCAGGCCATGTGGGGTTGTGCAATATAGGATCGTTCATGAGCTTGTTCAGATCCAATATGTTGAGGAAAGCCAAGTATGGCATCTGAAGTGGTGGCGACATATTAGTTCCAGCCAGTCTGTGAGTGTTTTGTGTACCTAACCCTTGAGGGTGTCGAGGTGGGGTTGTACTTCCCCCTTGGGAAGAAGTTTGCCCCCCGCTTCCTTATAAAGGAGAGCGAGTGGATGGTTGACCTTGGGAAGTGGACCCAAGTAAAGTGGAACCAAGAAAAGCTCATCCCAAGACAGTAGCACTCACATGGGTGATAGGGTGGATCCACTGAGTTGGCAAGACTAAGAACTCCCCCTAGAATAGGAGGGAGATTTAGCAAGCATCTAGAATGACGGGGATTCTGTGGGTCCCCTATGATGTTCGACTAGCAAAGTGGATGTGTGAAAATGGTGATGAGAGCAATAAATGAACAAGATACTTTATATAACTTATACCTTTCACAATATATCTCACAATCATTTGTAATCACAAAAGAATCATACATAAATCAGTTTGACAAAGAAGCATATATGTGGGTAGGTGGGTTTTGTCTGCGTGGGAGAACAAAGAAAACAAATGCTCGTGTCCTAAGAGATGTAACGTCCTTCCTCTCAAATAACACTGGACCTTCCAATAGCACTCAACAGTGGGGTCTGAAGCCACCAGAAGAGGAACTAGTGAAGGATGAAATAATCAGTTATAATGAGGGGTAGAGGGTGCATAGCCTGAAAGAGCTGGCGATATTTCCCAATAGCCCCACAAAATCCGATCAAGGTGCAATTGAAGCCCACAATTTCCACCTGGGTAGATGTCCTAAAATTCGGTCACTAGGTACCTCGGTCAAAGTGCGACATTTATATTTTTGGCCTCATAAATGGGTCACGGAATGGATCCTGTCCAAGAGGTGGGTCCCTCAAAGGGGGACACACAAAACAACCAGACCTCAGCCTTCTACCCTTCACGGGTATCTCCCTGCCTTATGGTGTGAGGAACACTTGACTTGGAGGATTTAAAGTTCCCTATTTGACAACTTCTAATGTTTGAATATGTGAGAACCAAATAACGGGGAGTTATTTGGATGCCTATCCCTGAGATCCTACCTAGACTAAAAAAATTCTTTTGGCACCTCCTATGGATGAAAACTTAGTGAGTTTTTAGAAAAAATTTAGATGTGGTTGTTTGTGAGATTGGGGGTGTGAACTAATATCGTTCAAATTAAGTGGGAGTGGATAGTTCCTTCAAGAAAAGGGTGGGGCGTTTCGAAATCCCTTTGGGGGAAACTTACTTCAACCTCCACAATTTAAGATGAAACTGTGTGAGTGAGTAGTGACTTTGTGTGTGAACAAGTGATAAAATGTGCCAAATTTTTAATAAGTTAGGTGTCACTTTGCAACATGTGGACTTTGTGTGGTCCTTACAAGTCTTGATTACCTATCTTACTAGATGCCATTGGTACAAACTTGCGGAATTTTAAAGTCCCTAGAGAACTAGCATGTGGACATATGGGTCCTTACCAATCCTTTAAACTCCCTAATGTGATTTAATCTAAGAACGATTCAAAATACTATTGTAGATTGTGGACATGTGGGCATGTATGGGCCCGCTACAATAATCTTTAAACTCCCCTAATGATGTAAAATAAGAAAGTAGCTTAAAAAATGTCCTATCTTTGTAGCATGTGGGCATGTATGGGCCCTTACAAATTTAAGATGTTTTTGAAAAGAAACTAAGAGGAGTCCCAAAGGGGGCTGTTGTCCTCTCCTAAAGATTTTTTCCTTAAGGGAGATGAAATCTTCCTTCAATCGTTTTTATGATTCTCAAGATCCCTCTATGGTGCGAGAGAAGAGCATACTCTATGATTGAAGTTTGATTTTTGGTCCCAATGCAAGTGTCTATATATGTGATATTGAATGATTCCAACTTAACTTTTACAATCAAAGAAAACCATCCACGTGGAAAAATGAAAGAAAAAAAAGGAAAAATATGGATTTTAACCGCCTAAGTGCCTATGTTTTGACTAACCCTTCATGTGGAGAGGGAATATAAGTGTGGTACACATTACAAATTGCATAGAATCAATATTTAGAAGGCCATGGGCCTTCAAAACATCACAAAACCCTTACAATGTGAAATTTATGGACAGATGTGCGGGTCGCAGTGTAGACAGAGGCGCATGTGGCGTCAATGCGCAAAGAAACAACGACTTGTTGGCGTAGGTGCAAAGAATGCACTGAGGAACATAGTGTTCGTGGAACACGTGCTCAGAAGGCATGCTTGTGGGCTGAAAAACCCGTGCACTTTCTGATACACGACCGGGAAGAAAATTTCAGATGAAATTCTCTTATCTCAGCTTTGAATTTAGCTTTTTGTAGGTAGGCTTGGGCCGGTTATGATCCCTAAAAGTTAAATAAATAAAAAAGAAGTGATCAAACAACCCAAATGGGAAGGAAATTGATACATATCCCTAGTGGAGTCACCAATCTGTTGTATCCTTTTCGTCACTTGAATGAGAAAAAGAGGGACACTTGCAAATCCATTTGGGTTAGCTGGACATGACATAAGTGAGTGCAAGAGTTAGAAACATGAAGCACAAGAAATAAACAAACAACTAAGCTACTAACAATTAAAGAAAAAAAACTAAAGTGCATAAGGAAATTAGAACCAAAATTAACCAAACAATTGACCAATATTCATGCCACCAATGGATAGATTGTATTAGTGGGCAAACACCAAAGAGAAAGGGAGACTTATGGGTCCTCTCTTCCTCCAAGGGAGGGATCTTGAATTCCCAAAGAGTGATCTCTTCTTACAAATGGAAAAATAGAAACAAAATGGTGAAGAAATCCCAAGCTCATTCACTCAAGAGGTGATGTGAATAGCTCAATGCAATGGTGCTTATATGCTCCAATGAGGAAAGAGGTTCCTTTCAGGAGAATAGAGGTGGCATAACTAGATTCTTGAATTCATAGTGCACCCGTGGCCTCTTTTTATAGAAAATCTTTGAGGCATTGTCCAACCGGCCTTTAGTGTGAACAAGGGGCCCTTTAGGAAACCCTTAGGTCTTTGACCAACTCCCCACTCATATTTAGCTCAAATTTGAGGGTCAAATCGACTTGGGAGATGAACCAAAAGTGGGTGAGGGGACGACAAGTACCACAAATGCACCGTTTATGGAAGTGTGTGGCTTTTCCTGTAAACAGTCGCACATTTAGAGCATGTGCGTGGGTTTGTATAAAGTCACGCATTTCGGACATGTGCGCGAGTTTGAATGATAAAGTCATGCATTCCGAGCATGTGCACGTGCTTCCTTTGGTGAATTTGGGCACTTCAATTTTCGAACCAATTATGTAGTTTTTTCTTTTTGGAAATGCATTTTTGAAGCTGTGGGTGAACTAATAGGTGTTTTGGAGATGTTGGATTCCTGTAACCATTTGCGGATGAGATTTTGATAACAAGCATCATGGAGACACAATCACTATATTCCAAAGAGTCCAAGTGTGAGTTCGGTATGACATAACTACTTTGCTTGGGACAGATTATCAATGCACATGGGGGTACATCTGTACTAGGAGAAGATCAGGGGCATTCTAGATAGGACAATGCCCAGGAATGTGATAGAGTTGAGGAGATTCTTTGGGATATGCAACTATTACAAGTGATTTGTCAGGGGTTTTTCTTAGCTCGGAGCACCACTTACAGATCTCACTAGACATGGGGCTTTCATCTAGAATGATGAGTCACATAAATCCTTTGATCACATGAAGGAAGTCATGGGCACATGTCCAGTGTTAGCATTACCAGACTTCACTTTACCGTTTGTACTAGAGTGTGATGCGTCCAAAGAGGGTATCGAAGAAGTTTTGATGCAGGGTCAACACCCCATTGTGTTCGAGAGCAGGAAGCTCAGTCAACCCGAGAGGAACTACTCTATTTATGACAAGGAAATGTTGGCAATCATGCATCCCTTGACCAAATTCAGATAATATTTGGTGGGAAACAAATTTGTGGTCAAAATAGATCACAACATATTAAAGTATTTCCTTGAGCAGAAGGATCTTAGTGAGCACCAATATAAATGGGTGATGAAGGTGAAGGCCTTCGATTTCAACATAAATTATGTCAAGGGGAAGAAGAACATTGTGGTCGATGCACTGTCTAGGAGACCTGCAACATGTTCTTTGATGGAGGTTTCACCGGATTGGAAATCCCATTTGTTAGTGGAATATTCCAAGAACAAGTTCGCTTGTGAGGTTTTGGATGGACATGTTCAGGATGAAAGGTACAGGGTCATTGATGATGTCATATTCTACAAGGAAAGAGTCTACTTAATGCCAGGTTCATGGCTCAAGAAGGAGATCCTAGCAGTTGTTCATGATTCACCACTGGCAGGCCATTAGGGGTTTTACAAAACCTACAGGCATATTAGAGAGAGGTTCTCATGGAAGGGCCTCAAGTAGGATGTTATGAGGTACATTAGTGAGTGTGTGACTTGTCAACATAACAAGTCAGAGCATACGCTTCCAGCAGGAATACTTTATCCACTTCCCATTCCAGAGAAGAAATGGGAGAGCATATCGATGGAATTTATCACAGGCCTACCCAAGGTTTAGGGTAAGGACTACATCTATGTGGTGGTCGACATATTGACCATGTTTTCTCACTTCTATTCCATACCAAAAGATTACAGTGCAATTCAGTGTTGGCATATTTACAGACAAAAAGCAGAGTATTTGTTTGTCATTGATGGAAAGATCAACATGACGAGAGAATACTTGTTTTCCAATGATAGCAAGATTGGCAACACAACGATAATGGAATGCAGAGATCGAAAGCATATACTCAACAGTTGTAGCGAACAGGAGGAGCGAACAATCTGAAGACCAAAGCTCAGAAGTAAGAAGCATTTTTTTAGAAGTTCGGATCGATGGAAATATTGATAATTCGACCAATGCACAGAAAAAGTGAGAAGACTTAGTAGCCATCCGATCAAGGAAATTGATGGTGTTGATCGTCTCATATAACCGACGACAGTCACATGAGTGACTGTGGGCTTGAGGACCATTGAAAGATCATCGACTGTTGATCGGCTTTGAGAATACCCATCATCCATCAGATCCCATATAACTGCGAAGAGGATAAGGCTGAGTACTATCCTCTAACCTTGTGATATGCGAGGTCATGAAATAATCCTAGCCGTTGGAGCCAGAGGAAATGTGGTGAGTGATTGGAATTTCACTGACTTGTGCATTGGAGGAGACAAAGGAGCATAGTATGGGAACTCACGACATGCGAAGTCGAGAAATGAAGTGCTTGAATGTTTGGCCTGTGGTCTTAGCCAAGGTCACATCATCAAAGGTGAGAGGAAGGAGATATCCCAGCTAAGCTCCATTTCGGAGATCACGACATGCAACAGTCGAGGCAACTCACAGTTGGATCACACAAAACGTGAAATTGCGAAATCGCTTTATGGATAAGCGCTTGGTCACAACTGGTGGTCATATGAGAGGAAGGAGCTATCCCAACTAAGCTTGATTTTGGATATCGTGACATGGGAGACTCGAGAAGTCTCATCACAAGATTTTCGATACGCAAAATTGCAAAGTGCCTGTTGGCATAACCAGTGGTCATTGCTGGTGGGCACGTGAAGGAAGGAGCTTGCAAGTTGCAAGGCTCCATTTCATGATCAGGAGTTGGAAGAGTCAGAGTGACTCACAACAAAATTTGCGAAACACGATACTACAAAGTGCCTTTTGATTAGGCCCGTGGTCACAGCTAGTGGGCATATGGGGTAAACGCGAGACCCTGCGGATTTAATCCAACGGTGCTGGTTATTTGGGAATCTGATCGAAGGGATACTATTTCTCTTCACAATTAATTGTTCAGTTACAATTCAGTTAGCAGAACTGAATCATGGTTCTTGGATGGTTGGCGATTCAGTTGTTGAGGCATTTTTTTCCTAAGAGATTCAAGGTGTAATAGGAGAGGTTGCAGTGCATAAAAGAAATATACAATGACTGTGTTGAGTTGGCGGTTCTCACTGAAAATGAGGTAAACTGGGAGAAAGGAAAATTGCAGAATGCACAGTGCGAGATAAAACTTAGAAATGATAAACAAAAGATGAACATAGTAGAAGAATAATGAAGCAGAGAAGATTTACAGAACAAAGAAGCACTGGTAAGAATTGATATATCTATACTGGTGGTTATTCAATCATTTATTCATAATCAGGGAGGTAGGGTGGTGCTAGGGAGGACTGTGGTCCTCTGGTATTCAAGTTGGTGCTTGAATATTGGGAGTTGTATCTTCCATCTAGGTGTGGCTAGAAAACAGGGTGGCAGGGTAGTGCTAGGGAAAACACAGAGTTTTCTGTATGCAAGTTGGTGCTTGTATAAGTCCAGTTGGTGTTGGAACACTCAGGGAGTTGATGCTTCCGTCTAGTGGGTGCTAGAGAAATAAGAGAGTTGGTTCTCTCAGCAAGTTGGATCTTGTAAAATAGAGGTAGTATCCTCACATTGAGTTGGTTGTCAAAGATAGATGATGCACAAAAATTAAAAGACTGCCTATCATTCGAAGAAGAAGATGTTTTCTCCCTTTATGAGTTTCCTTGTGAAAATTTGTCTCTGTGTATATCTTATGTGTGACTGATGTTCATTATTTATGCTGTTCATATCTTGTATAATATTGATGGTCACTTGGAAGAGATTAAAAATTGTTTGAATAATTCATAAGTCTATACTGGTGGTTATTCAATCATTTATTCATAATTAGGGAGGTAGGGTGGTGCTAGGGAGGACTGTGGTCCTCTGGTATTCAATTTGGTGCTTGAATATTGGGAGTTGTATCTTCCATCTAGGTGTGGCTAGAAAACAGGGTGGCAGGGTAGTGCTAGGGAAAACACAGAGTTTTCKGTATGCAAGTTGGTGCTTGTATAAGTCCARTTGGTGTTGGAACACTTAGGGAGTTGATGCTTTCGTCTAGTGGGTGCTAGAKAAATAAGAGAGTTGGTGCTCTCAGCAAGTTGGATCTTGTAAAATAGAGGTAGTATCCTCACATTGAGTTGGTTGTCAAAGATAKATGATGCACAAAACTTAAAAGACTGCCTATCATTCGAAGAAGAAGATGTTTTCTCCCTTTATGAGTTTCCTCGTGAAAATTTGTCTTTGTGTATATCTTATGTGTGAYTGMTGTTCATTATTTATGTTGTTCATATCTTGTATAATATTGATGGTCACTTGGAAGAGATTAAAAATTGTTTGAATAAGTCATAAATTTTTTAAGCACARTAACAACTGATTCAACCCCCCCTCTTAGTTGTCTTAATAATTTCAACAATTGGTATCAGAGCGGGTTCCTTTTATTTAAAGATAGATTTGTAAGCTTAAACATGACAAGTCATGAAGGGACTTCAGCCAATAAGCCTCTTCTGTTTGATGGAACAAATTTTTCCTTCTGGAAGGTTAGAATGAGAACATACTTAATGGCCTTAGGTGTTGATGTTTGGGATGTAGTAGAGACTGGATATACAAATCCTGTTGTGATAGCTTCCAAGGATGATGAGTTAGAATTTATCTTTAATTATAAGGGAATGATTTCTATCTTGAATGGACTTGCTGAAGCTGAGTTTGTAAAGGTGATGCATCTTGAAACTGCCAAAGCAATGTGGGATAAACTTATTAGCAGTTATGAAGGAAATGAGAAAGTAAAATATGCCAAACTTCAAACATATAGATTGAAAATTGAACAACTAAAGATGAATGAAGATGAAACAATTAGCAAGTACTTTTTAAGAGTTGAATAACTTGTGAATGCCATGAAGGGTCTTGGTGAGAAGACTGAAGAATCATTTTTAGTTCAGAAGATTTTAAGATTTTTGCTTGATAAATTTAATCCAAAAGTCTATGCAATAGAAGAATTAAATGATCTTGAAACTCCGTCCATTGATCAAATCCTAGGAACTCCAACTGCATATGAAGTGAGAATTAGCAAAGATAAATCCATTACTAGGGAAGCATCTTTTAAAGTAGACAAGAATACTGATTCAACACTAGATGATATTGAGGAAACATTTGTGAGAAAGTTAAAGAAAGGATCAGGCAAATACCAAGGCAAGTTGCCCTTCAAATGCTTTAACTATGGTAAAATAGGTCATTTTGCTTCTAAGTGTCCTCACAAGAAAAAATACCAAAAGGACCAGAACTCTGATGATGAAGAGAAATACAAATTTAAGAAATATAGTAAAAAGAAAAGTTTGTGTGCAAATAATGATGACTCCTCAGAAGACATAGATAATGACTCTTCACGTGAAGACAAAGTGAATGATTTTATGATTATGACTATGAGATATCTTGATGATAAAAACATAGGAGATGACATGGATGATGAATAAGTTGTGGTGGATATGGAAGGTGAATTAATCAGTGCTTTGGAAGAAATTGACAGTCTCATATGTAAGAAGAGAAAACAAAAACAATTGTTGATACGGTTTAAAATGAATGGTAAAAAACCCGATGAAAACTTCGACTTACTAAAAGTGGAGTTAGAAGAGGCAAAGAAAATAGAGGACATTTTGAAACAAAAGTTATCAGAAAAGAAAGCGAGATGTGAAGCCTTAGAAGAAGAGATAGTAAAAACTAGAAAAGAGATGGAGAATTTTAAGGCATTGTATCACCAAAATCTATCAACTATTAAAGCATCAGAAGGATTAACCTCCATTCTAAATAAGAAAAGGAATCCAAAGTTGAAAAATGGCTTGGGCTATGAAGAAGGATCAAGTAGTGATCATACAAGTAATACAGAACCCATCAAGTTTGTCAAATCTACAATCATTGACAACAACCACTCTGCAGAAAGAAAGAAAGAAAATCATCCACCAAGAAGGAATGAAAGAAGAAGTAACAGAACCTAATGTATAGATCAAATAAATTATCAGCATGGAAGAAATCGACCCGCTCAAAGAAGACAGTCTTTTTCCAAGTACAAATAATTTTTCTATGGATATTGTTTTTTTTGTTCTAACTTTGGTCACAAAGCTATAACTTGTTCTTTAAGATTTAGATATGAGCAATCAAGTTACTCAAGGAATAATCAACAAAGATTGAGACAACCAAGCAACAAACAACCACATACTATAAATCATGTGATGGTTGGGAGAAGGATGCAGGTGATACATAACAACAGTTATGAGCATAACAATTGTTATGATCTGTTATTCAGTGAACCAGAATGTTATGTCTGCCATAACTATGTACATAAAGCTGCAGATTGTCGTTTAAGGAATTATAAGCCAGATTTGTATCCCACTATTGAAAATTTCAAGGTTTGGAAGAAGAAAGAAGATGACA
>ML792935.1:156827-182703 GCA_009831015.1 Picea engelmannii
TGAAGACACAGTGAATGATATTATGCTTATGACTATGGGATATCTTGATGATAAACACACAGGAGGTGACATGGATGATGAAGAAGCTGTGGTGGATATGGAAGGTGAATTAATCATTGCTTTAGAAGAAATTGATAGACTCAGATGTAATAAGAGAAAACAAAAAAAAATGTTGATGCAGTTTAAAATGAATGGTAAAAAACCTAATGAAGACTTCGACTTACTAAAAGTGGAGTTAGAAGAGGCAAAGAAAATAGAGGACATTCTGAAACAACAGTTATCAGAAAAGAAAGCGAGATGTGAAGCCTTAGAAGAAGAGATAGTAAAAACTAGAAAAGAGATGGATAAGTTTAAGGCATTGTATCACCGAAATCTGTCAAGTATTAGAGCATCAGAAGGATTAACCTCCATTCTAAATTAGCAAAGGAATCCAAAGTTGAAACCTAGCTTGGGATATGAAGAAGGATCAAGTAGTGATCATCCAAGTAATACAAAACCCATTAAGTTTTTCAAATCTACAATCATTGACAACAACCACTCTGCAGAAACAAAGAAAGAAAATCATCCACCAAGAAGGAATGAAAGAAAAAGTACCAGAACCGAATCTCTAGATCAAAGAAATTATCAGCATGGAAGAAATCGACCCGCTCAAAGAAGGCAATCTTTTTCCAGGTACAAAGGATTTTTCTATGGATATTGTTTTTTCTGTTCTAACTTTGGTCACAAAGCTATAACTTGTTCTTTAATATTTAGATATTAGCAATCAAGTTACTCAAGGAATAATCAACAAAGATTGATACAGCCAAGAAACAAACAACCACAAACTATAAATCATGTCATGGTTGGGAGAAGGATGCAGGTGAGACATAACAACATTTGTGAGCATAACAATCGTTATGATCTGTTATTCAGTGAACCCGAATGTTAAGTCTACCATAACTATGGACATAAAGCTACAGATTGTCGCTTAAGGAATTGTAAGCCAGATTTGAATCCCACTACTGAAAATTTCAAGGTTTGGAAGAAGAAAGAAGATGACAAGTGTAGACTAGTGTTATCATCCCAAAGACAAAAGAATCCTTGGTATATTGACAGTGGATGTTCCAAACATATGACTGGAGACAAAAGTAAGTTTCTAACTCTAAGTGAAAGCAAATCAGGGAATGTAACTTTTGGAAATGATGAACCAGGCAAAATAAAAGGTAAAGGAATAGTAAGTCTGAGTAATGGAAAAGGAAAAGCTCAAGATGTGTTGTTTGAAGATGGTCTGAAACATAATCTACTAAGTGTCAGTCAAGTTTGTGATAGAGGATGTGAAGTTTTTTTTAATTCTAAAGATTGTAAAATAAAGTCTGTGAATTCAGGACAGTTGGTTGCAAAAGGGATAAGAACAGAAAACAATGTCTATGTGTTAAAAGAATAAAAAGAAGAATGCCACTTAAGCAAGTATGATGAAAGTTGGCTATGGCATATGAGACTTGGACACTTAAATTTTGATCATATAATGAAGCTTAGAAACAATGGGGCAGTCAAGGATCTTCCAAAGATATCAAATCCATATGATTCTATTTGTAAACCGTGCTAGATAGGAAAGCTTGCTATTCAATTTTTCCAGTTCTTCAGGCTATTCAATTTTTCCATCAATTCCAAAGGGGGAGATTGTTGGCATATTTACAGATAGAAAACAAAGTATTTGTTTGTCATTAATGGCAAGATCAACACGATGAGAGAATACTTGTTTTCCAATGATAGCAATATCAGCAACACAATGATAATGGCATATAGAGATCAAAAGCATAGACTCAATAGACGTAGCAAACAGGAGGAGTGAACAGTATGAAGACCAAAGCTCATAATTTTTTTGAAGTTTGGATCGATAGAAATATTGAGAATTCGACCAATGCACAGAAAAAGTGAGAAGACTTAGTAGCCGTCCGATCAAGGAAATTGATGGTGTTGATCGTCTCATATAATGTATGACGGTCACATGAGTGACCGTGGGCTTGAGGACCATTCAAAGATCGTCGACCGTTGATCCGCTTCGAGAATATCCGTCAGCCGTCGGATTCTGTATAACTGCGAAGAGGATAAGGATGAGTACTATCCTCTAACCTCGCAATATGCGAGGTCGTGAAACAATCCTGGCCGTTGGAGCCAGAGGACACGTGGCGAGCGATTGGAATTTCATTGATTTGTACATTGGAGACAAAGGAGTGTGGTGTGGGAACTCGCGACATGCGAAGTCGCGAAATGAAGTGCTTGAATTTTTGGCCCGTGGTCTTAGCCAAGTTCACATCGTCAAAGGTGAGAGAAAGGAGTTATTCCAACTAAGCTCCATTTCAAAGATCACGACATGGGAGAGTCGAGGCAACTTACAGTTGGATCACCCGAAACGCGAAATCGTGAAATCGCTTTATGTATAAGCGCTTGGTCACAATTGATGGTCATATGAGAGGAAGAAGTTATCCTAGCTAAGCTCAATTTTAGAGATCGTGACATGGGAGACTCGAGAAGTATCATCACAAGATTTCTGATACGTGAAATTGCAAAGCGCCTATTGGCGTAGTCGGTGGTCATCGCTGGTGGGCACGTGAAGGAAGGAGCTTTCAAGTTGCAAGGCTCCATTTCGTGATCGAGAGTTGGAAGAGTCAGAATGACTCGCAACAAAATTCGTGAAACACGAAACTACGAAGTGCATTTTGATTAGGCCCGTGGTCACAGCTAGTGGGCATATGGGGTAAACGCGAGACCCTGTAGATTTAATCCAACGGTGTTGGTTATTTGGGAATCTGATCAAAGGGCTACTGTTTCTCTTCACGATTAATTGTTCAGTTACGATTCAGTTAGAAGAAATGAATCATGGTTCTTGGACGGTTGGCGATTCAGTTGCTGAGGCGTTTTTGTCCTAAGAGATTCGAGGTGTAACAAGAGAGGTTGCAGTGCATAAAATAAATATGCAGTGACTTTGTGGAGTTGGCGGTTCTCACTGAAAATGAGGTAAACTGGGAGAAAGGAAAATTGCAGAATGCACAGTGTGAGATAAAACTCAGAAATGATAAACAAAAGATGAACATAGTAGAAGAATAATGAAGCCGAGAAGATTTGCAGAACATAGAAGAAGTGGTAAGAATTGATATATCTGTACTGGTGGTTATTCAATCATTTATTCATAATCAGGGAGGTAGGGTGGTTCTAGGGAGGACTGTGGTCCTCTGGTATTCAAGTTGGTGCTTGAATATTGGGAGTTGTATCTTCCATCTAGTTGTGGCTAGAAAACAGGGTGGCAGGGTGGTGCTAGGGAAAACACAGAGTTTTCTGTATGCAAGTTGGTGCTGGAACACTCAGGGAGTTGATGCTTCCTTCTAGTGGGTGCTAGAGAAATAAGAGAGTTGTGGCTCTCAGCAAGTTGGAGCTTGTAAAATAGAGGTAGTAGCCTCACATTGAGTTGGTGCTCAAATATAGATGATGTACAAAACTTAAAAGACTACCTATCATTCGAAGAAGAAGAGGTTTTCTCCCTTTATAGGTTTCCTTGTGAAAATATGTCTCTGTGTATATCTTATGTGTGACTGATGTTCATTATTTATGTTCATATCTTGTATAATATTGATGGTCACTTGGAAGAGATTAAAAATTGTTTGAATAAGTCATAAACTGTTTAAGCACAGTAACAATTGATTCACCCCCCCCCTCTCAGTTGTCTTAGTAATTTCAACATTCAGGTGGCTGAGTTATTCTTTAGGGAGGTCTTTAGGCTCCATGGGTTGCCGAGGGACATCATCAGTGACAGGGACAGTTGGTTTTTTGGAACATTTTGGAGGGATTTGTTTATATTGGTGGGAACAGAGTTGAGACCCAACACCAGCTATCACGCTCAAGTAGATGGGCAGACCGAGATAGTCAACAAGAAGGTTGAGGGGTATTTGAGAAATTATGTGAGTGGACAACATAGAACATGGGTCAGGTGGCTACATCTAGGGGAGCATTGCTACAACACCACCTTCCACATGTCGATTGACATGAGACCCTTCCGATCATTGTACAATTATGATGCTCCCACTTTGATAGAATTGGTTTTCGGGGAGAGCAGAGTTCCCAAAGCCAATGATTATATCACCAAGAGTCAATAGATTCTCAAGTTATTAAAAGATGACCTACAGACATCACAAAATCGTTAGAAGATGAGTGCAGATAGGCACATGATAGAGCACAGCTTTAAGGTTGGGGACTTGGTTTTCCTGAGACTCCAACCCTACAGACAATCATCTTTGAAGAAGAGTGGAGCCAAGAATCTCAAACATAGATTTTATGGACCTTACAAGACCATGTGTCGGGTAGGAGAGGTTGCTTATGAGCTAGTGCTTCTAGAGGGGAACAAGATGCATAACTTGTTCCACGTGTCTTGTCTCAAGAAGGTCGTGGGACAATTCGTCATCACATTAGAGGATATTCCCCCATTGGATGAGGAGGGACAGTTGGAGTTGGTTTCAAAGGAGGTACTGGAGTTTCGAGAGAGGAAACTGAGGACCAGTGTCATCAAAGAGTGTATGATTAGATGGAGAGGGATTCTAGTAGAGGATTCTACTTGGGAGAGTGAGCAGGTGTTGCAACACCCTAGATTGGTATTTCTTGAGGACGAGCAATTTCAGGAAGGGAGGACTGTAATGTCCCTTTCCAAATAGGAACTCCAGAGAGGAGGCTTAATGGTCTAAACAACCTCGTTAGATTATAGCTAGGGTCATATAGGGGTAAACAGGGTTACTAGAGGTCACTTCAGTCGAGGGTGTTATAATTCAAAAGTGACATTGAGATAAAAGTGAGTAAAAACGTTTTTAAGTCAAAGAGAGATAAAGATAAAACATATAAGATAAAAATAGGTCAACAATGAATTAGGGTTTCAAAATGCTATAAAGAAAGGGAAAAACAACCTAATTCAACATTATGCAGAATTTGACTTGTCAGTTGAGGAGAGAGGTGCATCTCAAGAGAGAGCTTGTGGACTATAGGAGGAAGACACCTAGAGGATGATTTAGGTGTTGAGAGACACACCCTAGTCACCGGGAATATCATCCAGATATTCCATCGTAATTCAACAACAATTATCCATCTTTAGCAGTGAGGGCGCACTTGTCCAGGGAGAGGGCACAACTTCTTAGCATTAGTGAGTCTACTTGTCCTAGCCAGGGAGAATCCAGGGATTCCCCTTCGATCCAGTTGATAAGAGGGAAGGATGCTTCTATTACTTATTTTCCCTTCAGATTCTGACGGAGAAATCATATTGGGCGCATTTCTCGACATTGAGGGTGCAACAATTGGGGAGGACACATTTGAGATTCCTGAGAGATTACCAGATCATATCCAGGTAAATCCTTCTGAACCATTTCAGAGGAGCCTAGGGTGCTCATTTTGATACCCTTATCAGCCAATTCCGATGGGGGAATCACTAGGGCACAGTTTCTAGCAACAGAGGGGGCACATTTCCCCAAGGGGGCCCATTCGGGGTCTAGACATATCAGTAGAGGGACAACTGTCAATTTGTTAGTCACCAGGACTGAGTGAGAGAGCAGGGCACATTGTTTGAGACAGTTTCTAGGAATATCTGAGGAGTTTATCCATAATGGAGAACTTTTCAGTCTCGCAACAATTGTCATATGAGTTGTCGTAGCTTGCAACATATCCTACAACTCATCCATTGTTCTAGCAACACTTACTAGGTATTATTGTTTCAATTTGCTTATTGGGTTTGGCTAAGATTGTTTTAGTTTTCTTATTGATCTAGTTGAGAGATTTATTTTTATTCAGTCGCATACGACATTGTAAACCACAAAAATATCATAATATATGGTTTGCAGTCTTTTGTCTCATTTACTATCTATATGCTCATTTATATGTTATACAAACTTAATTATCTACACACGCAAGCGAAAAACACAAATCGTGTAGAAACCCACAACTTAAATGCATCCAGAAACCTCCAGTGTATCAGGTCAGACAACAAACACATTAGATTAACAACATTGCCTAGACTAGCCAAATCAGGGATATTACAATAAACATTCAAAGTTCATCAATTATATTAAGTAAAAAGAATTACTAAAAACTATATTGTAAGTAGAAGTTTTTAGCAACTTCTCTCTTTTATGATTAATTAGCACATTTAACCTTCACATCACCTTACCCTTTTCTTCTATATTCCCATTATTTCTTCTTCATCTTATTTTTTCACCTTGTACCTCATTCAAAGCCTTCCCCTTTCTACCCTTTTCTTCTACATGCCCATTATTTATTCTTTATCTTATTTTTTCAATGTGTGCCTCATTCAAAGCCTACCCCTTGCAAATACAAAAACTTCATTATCTTAATAAAATACAAAATTATTTTTTCTTCGAGTCCATCTTATCACCTGGTGCCTTATTCAGAACATGTCCCTTGCAAATATAGAAACTTCATTAGCTTAATAGATAAAATATATTGCAATGTAATATGCATATGGAAAAATAAAGAAATTGGTTGCTTTATGTACAACACTGCAAACTTATTTTCCATTCTCTGTTTCACTACATTCATCTCTTTTATATTAATATACATCTTAAAAATTTGACGATTTGTAAAAATTAACATAGGTCAAAATTATGGTTATTAATTTTCACCAAATATCGTTTTTTTTATGTTTTGAATTTGAAGTCACTTGTCAAATACGTTTTGAAACTAAAAATAAAATATGTTTATGGGACGTCAAATTCTAGCCTTGGGTGGGACCAACACTTGAAATAACACACCGCATGTATATACAAACTTTTGTTGTGCAATGTTCAGTGAAAAACAATGTAATAAAGACCATTCCCAGTGGTGTCAATGTTCCCAACGTTTATGCCCTATGAGGTAACTAGCGCAATCATCAAAATTGATTGATTGATTGATTTTAATGACATCCACAAGGTTGAACAAACAAAGGGACCAAGAGAATAACAACCCTAACTCATATTCACGCTCTTTTCAATGTTAGATATTCTACTATGGATCTTCACTAGAAGACTAACAATCTGGTTGATCTTATCCCCGTCAAATAGTTGGTGCATGTTGTCGACCTTTAAGTTGTTTTCATATTGGTTGCGGATATCCTTGTAGGCTGCACATTCCATGACAAAGTGCCACTCCGTCTCCACCACACCCTTATTAGAGAATATGCAAGTTCTCTCCTCCCAAACTTCCTTGGGTACCCTCCACCTACTGGTCTCACATCTAAGGCGATGTGAACCCGTCCTCAACTCTGCAACTAACAATCTTTCTTTTCCTTTAATAGCTACCCATAAATATGTTTTCTTGCTATGATCACAATTTGGGTTAAACTCCTTGATGTAGTATGTTTGTTTAATCCCACTGTGATTGGTCCACATGGCAGTCCTAAATTTTTCATTCATGAACTTTTTTATTTCTTCCTTGGTGTTAGGACATTCATGTAGCTTGATATTCCATTTACTCAACCACTTTTTATTTTGCTTCATCCAAGTTTTCTTCCTACAGTGTAACTCCTCCTCCATAGCTAACTTGGGCCAACATTGGTTATCCATTTTTTCCACCTTCTTTAAATAGCTTATTAATTTGGTTATCGTTGTCACCTCCAACGAAAAACTACTTGTTTCAACTAAAAGAATTTCATACAGGATTTTGGATTTAACTTTGTGATTGCTAGTAATTAATTTCTTCTGAATTCTTTCTAGATATCTCCATTTGCAAGTTGACTAGCTACTTCCCCATATTTCACAACCGACGTAACCATAAAACCAAAGAGGGTTTTTTTGGTTTTCCAATCCCAAAGTTCCGCTTTTCTGCACCTATTTTGGAGTAAGTATGAGGCTCTCCACCCTCCATGTATCCTTTTCACCCTACAAGTCTCCCAACTGAGCTTATAGTGGAAGTAAATCCCAATATATTTGTATTCTTTCACTATATCCAATGGAATGCCTTTTAAAAGAAAGGTGATTGGTTTGTCTTTTCTATTTAAAAAAAATATCATGATTTTGGTCTTGGTAATGTTCACTTGCATCCCTACCTCCTAAAAAAAGCGAACTAAGGCCTTTAGATGTTCTCCTAATCCATGTGTTTTTTTTGAAATTATAATAAGATCATCCACATATAAAAGTAGCTTCACACATACCTTTCTAGATGGACACCCTCTCCATCCATCTTGCTCAACCAAGCTTCCAGCTTATCAATGTATAAACCAAACAAAGTGGGAGATTGAGAAAATAATTGTTTAACACCAATATCACTACCAAAACATTCATAAATTCCTTCACTTGTTCTTATTTTATCTCTAACCTTCTCATAAAGTTTGTAAATTGTCGCTTTATATCCATCTGGGATACCCAACTGTTCCATTTTGCTCCATAGTTTGTCTCTAGGAATTGTGTTGAAGGCTTTCTTAAAGTCCACAAAATAGCAATAGGTTGTCTCACCTTGTTTGTCCCAGATTTTCTCTATCAAATGTCTAAGGGTGACACAATGATCAATGGTAGAATTCCTAGGTATAAAACCCGCCTGCTCTTTTTCCCCTTTTCTCTCATCTTCTGCCCAATTGTTGATTCTTCGCTCTATCATGCTCCTAAAAATCTTTCCCATGAGGGGTTGACCATAATAGTGCGGTAGTTGGAAGGGTTATTGATATATCCATTCTTAAAGAGAGGAATGACCACACTGGTGGTCTATTCTCTTGGAAAGCTGTCTTGGATGACCCCATTGAAAATTCCTTTTATGTGAGGTGAAAGGAGCTCAACCCCACACTTTAAAAATTTAGCATGAAGCCCATCTATGTCCTCCGCTTTTCCGCTTGCTAATTTCGTCATTCCTTTATTGATATCATCCACTGTGAATAGTTCCACTGATGTTTTCACTGTGGGAGGAGTATCTTTCTCATGTACCCACTCATAAATGACCCTCACATATTCTAATCATTGGACATTTGTAATATTGTTTTCAATATGCTTTCTCCTTTGTTGTAGTTCTCTCCAAAACCCTTTGGGGTTGTGTTTTCCAAGAGAGATTAAATCCTCTCTTCTTGCATTTACATACTCTTTTTTTTTATTATTGTACTAATCTTTCATATTTCTTCTTGTTTTCTTTGCCCAAATTTCTCTCTTTTAGAGATCTCTTGGATGCTTTGCATTCTTCATCATACCATGGATTTTCTGGAAAGGTACTTGTAGCCCTCTTCTTGGGATGATATATTTTACATGAAATTAAGGCCTTGTGGATTGTTGGAATAAAAAAAATACTATGAACATGACCACTCGTCTCATTGGTTTTCATATCTTCTCTGCTGTACTTTATAACCTAAAACTGCTGCTTAAGAGCAACACTAAACCTTTCCCTATTTTCCTGATTTATGATGATTTTGCCTTTGGAAAGATTTTTCTTTTGAATGTCAAGGATTTGATTATTGTGTGGACTAGAAGGAAAGTATAGCTTAACCAATAGGGGGGCATGATCATATTTCATCTCAATAAGACAGTCCCCTATATCAAAATTCAACACTCTAGAGGTAAAAATTTGAGAGAAGATTAAGTAATCTACCACACTTTGACCATTGTAAGTTTTGCATGTGATACCCCCTGAAGATGGCCACTCTCTCATTCCATTGCAAATAACCATGCCAAACAAACTACAAAGCCCCAATAATTCTTCCCCAAAGTGTCACGTTCCCATTTCCATCTTGAGAATCTCTTGCCCATGATTGATCTCCACTCTCTTCCAACCATAAGGGATTGTTTTCCCCTCTTTCTTCATTGCTCAACCAGAGAGATTGGTTGTTAGTTTTCATTGCATTAAAATCACCCATTAACATTACTTCTCCCAAGTGGCTGAAAAGAGAGATATCTCTTTTGAATGAGGCATACAAGTCTTCATTGTCTAAATTGTTTCTTTTATAGATCTTTGAGTTTTTGGGGAAAAAATAGAAAGTAACCAACCTGAAAGTAACCTCCTTCTCAGTTATTTGCAGCTAGATTTATTGTTTGTTTGGGTCTTCTTTTACCACTTTTACAACACCACCCAATTTTTCATTTATTAGCATTGTAACTCCCCCATGTCATTTGCCTGCCTCATTTTCTTTGTTCCAAACTGAAGTTTTCTTGTACCCCTCAAAATCTGGAACCTTGCAACCATCGTGCTCATGCGTTTTTGCAAGAATGATAATATATTTCCCTTCTGCTATGGTCCCCAACCTTGGACCTCTTCTCCATGGATAACCTCTGCAATTCCAACTTACTACCTGTAAATAGTCCCGTGGGGCCCCAATTTCTTGTTTCTTATTTGAGAAACGAACACTGATTTGAGCCTTCCCATTCTTTAACCATGCCCATTTTCCCTCATTTCTTGTTGTTTTCACTTTTTCCACTCCTTTCCTTGTTGTTCTTGTGAGCCAAAGTCAAGTCCTCATCTAGGCAGATGTGTGTGCCTCTAAGAAAGCCTCTATTTCTAAGGATCATATTCTTATCCTCTATATTCCTTAAGATAACTTGTAGATGTCTATCTCTTCCTCCTTCTATCTTCTAACCAATCCTGCTTTCTTGGTGAATACACCCTGTCCACTTCAACTTATCTTTAAGGAAGTCCATTGCTAGAATGTTTGTCCTCTCATTTTCACCAAAGTTCCTCAGTCCTTTGATAATGATATTTGCAACCTTGCATCGCTTATCCTGCTCTTCCTTTATTTGTATTTTTATTTGCTTCTCAATGATTTCTTTTTGTTTGTTTGATGACTCACTTACAACTTGTGACCATGATTTAACCTCTTCTATCCGATCTTTTAGCTAGTTTTATTTAGATTCCAAGTCGGCTAACACTAACTAAATCTCATGTCTTTGTGTTGTGTCCTACTCTTTCACCATTTCTAATCTCTCAACTCTGGTTATGCTCATCTGTTCTAATTCCTATTTCAAGGTAGTCACTTCTTGTTGTCCTATTTCCATTTTAACCTACATGCTTGAGATTTGTTCCTTAAGAGATTTATTTTCTCCCTCTAGTTTGCTCTTGAACTCAACAATTTTGTTTACTTTGTTGCCTTCATACCATCTTTTCTCTTCTAAAATTTCGGGTCTCCTTTTCATGCTCATGAGTTCTTTCACATATAGCTCAGATGACCACATTAATGGTGTTGATGTTGGACTATATAGGTCTTTGTTGTCATGGTCAACTACTTTTTTGTCTTCTTTGTTTGCTTCAAAAACCTCTGCTCTATCCAAGTTTGGTTTGAGATCCTTAATTTCTATTTTCTCCACACTGGCTTGAGAAGCCTTACTAGATATGTGGTTCAATCTTGACAAGATCATTGCGAATTTGTTCTTATGTGGTTGCCTTAGTTTTCGGGTCTGCCTACACTTTAGGATCCCCTTATATTTCTTGGCATTTACAAAAACCAATCTTTTGTCTGTGTTTCCGGCATCCTTCTAAAAGAAATATGCCATAAAAAACCTCCATGCTCTTGTTAAAGCCTCCACTGTCATTACAGGATGGGAAAATGAAGATCCACTAGTAAATTGAGATTGTAAACCCCCATTGTACCCTTCCCTCTACACAATAATCGAGTAGTTTGCAGATTTGTATCTTGTGGTATTAAGCATTGGTATATGTGCCTCCTGTATGTTGAACCCATGTGATGCAAACCCCCACCACTCCCAGGGGCCCGCGCGACCTCCCGATCTAAGGATCGTTCACTTAGGTAGCTGAATTAGTTCTCGGGTCCTAGATAAACCCTCAAAATCATATACCACAAGCCTTTTTCCCTTCCCCCACACATAAAATCAAGTTCGCGAGGGTCCTTATACTCCAACATAGTCTTCCATGTGACTCCGGGCCGAAACCGTGGGCCAATCTTCACTTTTTCGAAGAATTCGGGACTTCGGAGCTCCGGGCTTTGGGAGTTCCGAAATCAACACATCACAAACCTTCCGAAGGTCGAACCCACGAACACTCAAACTACGACAAGGATCAATGGTCCCCAATAAATGATGAGATCTACAACTCACACAATCTTCGGGATTTCGGGCTTTAGATCTTTTCAATGCCGTAGTTACGCTTCCTCCCGAATTCACAAATTTTTGAATTCGCAAAGGGCAAGGATCAACGGTCCTCGTTTTATCGGCAGCCAACAGATATGATTGGCTTCGGAACTCTGGGATTTGGGATTTCTGATTGTTACAACTTAAGATACCTTTAAATGTCGAATCGACGAACCTCCGGAGGATTCCCCGATCAATGGTCCTCCACTCTCCAACAATCGATGGCTAGGATCCTCTCCGGGACTCTGACCTTCACATGTTCCGAGAGGTTAATGCATCTAACTCTCCAGAGCGCCGAACTCCAAAGTAACTAGGAGGCATGATCCACAGTCCACGTGTCCTAGTGGATGGACGAACTGGATCTGCTCCGAGCTTTGGGACTTCGGGAATCTCCGTGATACAACACCTCACATCCTTTGAACATCGAATTGGCAGAGGCTGGATCCGCTCCCCACGTGTCCCTTTTCGACTGAAGGTTTGGATCAACTTCGGCCTTCGGCTTTCGAGAGTTCTCGACCCAAACAAAATATACTCCAATTCTTCCGGAGCGCCAAGTCTCCGAACTACAAGATTAGGTGCCACGTGTCCTTCTTCTATCAACACTAGGATTCGCTCTGGCCTTCGGAGCTTCAGTAAATTTGTGCACTTCTACAACTACGCCTCAAGTTTGCCGGATAACCGAACTTCTAGACCTCGCTTGATCTGCGGACGTGTGTCCTTCTCCGATCAATGGTCCAGATCGACTTCAGAGTCTTGGACTTCGGAAGTTCTGTCTCTTTTGCACCCAATGCATGAAGATCGTCGAACTCACGAAGTTCGAAGGGCTTCAAGGGTTAAAACCCGCGCTACTTACCTGGATCCAACGATTGTTGATTCTTGCACTCGGATCTGATGGTTGGGATCTGTTCTCCTTCTCTGGATGCTCCTCCACCTGTCTGGACTTAGATCCGATGATCCATATCTATCTCCGTAACCAATCCAACGGCTGTTGTAGCTTCTCCTCCTTCGCTGCAACTTCACTTCCCTTCAATGAAGGATTTCTCGAGATTTTGAAGGCTCAGCCTTTGTTTTTCTCCTTCGATTCCTTGGACTCTACTTGCATCTTGGAAAACGCTACTCTTGAGCTTGAAATTGCCTGGAACTTCAAAGGGTCTCGATCCTTTGTTCTCCAAATGATTTCTTGTGCTCCCCTGGCACTCACGCTCTTCTCCCTGAGCTTGATGATTTTATGAAGAACTCTTACACACTCCTGCTCATCTTTCTTAAGACTCTTTCAACACTTAAACAAAAGAAAATAAACAAAGCTTAAACAATGAGACACAAAGAGAGGATGACTTTTGCTTGTAGAGAGAAACTGGGTCCCCCTCACGAGATCGGGTCCCTGTCGCTCGTAGAAACTCTGTTGTAGCTACCTCGGGTCCCTCTCTCGCTCACTACCTCTGCAGCTATCTCGCCCGTCTCTTGCAATCACCGCCCCCAAGTATCCACGTGAGTCTAGCTAGGTTAGATGCCATTAGTGGAATATGTTCTCATGCCGTAATATACACGCAACCTTTAGCACAATCCTCAAGAGGGAATGTGATAATTTCTAGGTGAGTCCAATGCTAGTTAGTTTGTTCTTGTATGTTTTTTTGTTAAGGCAGACATGGCAGCCATCGTTGACCATGAACGTGAGACAGGTCTGTTGGATCTGCCAGAGAGCTGTATATCGGCCATTTTCTCCTTCACTACGCCACGCGACATTTGCAGACTGTCAGTCGTCTCCAAGTTCTTCAAATCTGTGGCCTTTTCCGACGTTCTCTGGAACAAATTCCTTCCTATAGAATGCCATCAGATCGTATCCAGGGCTGATCTCCCCCTCCCAACTTCGAAGAGAGAACTGTATGCTCGCCTCGGCGATTCGATTCTCATAGACGGGGGAACAAAGGTATTTGTGTATCCCTTATTCTCTGGGTTTTGGTTGGCAGATTTGGCAAAAAGCCGTTCATAAACTCATTAATCATTCATATTCATATTCATATTGTTATTCTGCTGGAACAACAACAGATGGCTTGGCTGGAACGATCTACAGCGAAAATGGGTTACATGTTATCTGCACGAGGATTAACTATCATTTGGGGCGACGACGAACGATATTGGCGTTTTGTTCCTGGAGACGGACACGACTCCAGGTTTGGTTATCGATCTTCTTCTTTTTATGTTTCAAGTTGATTGTTTAACGCTGCAAAAACTTTCGAACGACTCTGCGTTCAATTGGAGGAAACCCTCAAAGAGATGATACATTGACGTTATTATTTGTGTTCAGATTCCAGGTGCTTGCGGAATTATCACTGGTTTGGTGGTTGGAGGTCCGGGGTCAAATCGACTGCAGCCTTTTGTCTCCGAATACCAACTACAAAGTGGTGTTTGTCCTTAAATTCGGAGAACGTCCCTATGGGTGGCAAGTGCCAATTAAGTTTTCAGTTACAACGCCAGACGGAGAACAGACGGAATTAGAGGAGTGTTTGAATGAAAGAAGAGGCGAAAACCAGGGTATAAATGGTGGATGGATGGAAGTAGTTGGGGGAGAATTCACAGTGAGACCCGCAGCAGACGATGATGACCCTCGCATCGAATTTTATATGAAGGAAGTGCTACGGCGAACTGCGAAAGGTGGGCTTCTTCTGGATGGCGTGAGGATTCAACCCCAGTAGACTTGCCTGCATTTGTTTTGTATATCGCATTGTTTGTGTCTTGTGGTTTTGTTTCTATCTAGTGGTATTTTGGTTGGAATCTGGCAAAGTAAATTTGGATAAAATTGCTATTTTCTGTGTTTAAATTATATTTTTAAATGTATAAATGGATTTAGCTTGCTGAAAAAATAAAACGTTTAGACTACTACTTTTAGAAATTACATGTGAAAACTTTGTTTCCTAAATTAAAAGTGTTTTTGCTAAAATTTTGTTGAATATAGGTTTTACCATTTATTAAAAAATAAACCAAGCATGATTTTCATGAGATTTAATGGCATTTTGTGTTTTTGATAAGTAGCCCCAACACTTACACCTATATATGGCATTTACAGCAAAGTAATATCATCGTCTTGAAATAACTTTTGTTTATAATTGACTTGGAAATTCTAGGAGCATAGTTGTGTGCATCATTTTATTTTTATTATCATAAATTGTTTTTAGATTATGTTTGCCACTTAGAGAGCAATTTCTAGGTGAGTGTTATGATTTTAGTTTTTAGGAGATTGTTAGATAGTTAGTTGTGAGAGAGATTATCTCCAATTAAGAGTCATAAAATGATGTGAGATTGAGATATTTGTTCAATTGATAGATTGAGTGAAGGTAGTTTGTCTATATTCACACAAACCTTATTGTATTTATATGTATCATTACATTAATTCATGTGTTTGAAGCATTCTTGGTGTGTAATACTCTACTCACCCATTTTAATATGGTATCAAAGTGTGAGTGGGTGTAATTCCCTCAAGGGAGTGCCCATGAACATGTGGAGAGTCGAGTATATAATTTATGGGATTGGGTGTAACTCCCTCACAGGAGTGCCCAGTAACATGTGGAGAGTAGAGTGGATAATTTATGGGAGTCGAAGGTTCACAAAAGTTCATCAACATGTTAAATGAACCATGTAAATGAAGAACATCATATTAGATTGATGATTACATCAACTAATGACCCATGTATTCCGACGGATGGTTGTTCTTTTATATGGTCATTGACACTTTGGTGATGTATGTATGATTGTGGTACGAGATGAAAGCCACGTTGGACCAGAGATAAACTTTGCATATTGAGAGTTTCCTCAATTCATAATGGAGGATATGTTGCAAAAAAAGGTGTTAATGATGACCTCAACTCATGGTGATTAAGACAAGTACTAGAGAGTGTTGGAATATGTAACTTCTGCTTGTCTTAATCATGTGTGAGGAGATTATGTTTATGAGGTAGAGAACAATCTCTACGTGAGTGGTTTGATCATAGTCTTTAGGAGGTTGTTAGATAGTTGGTTGTGAGAGAGATTCTCTCCAACTAAAAGTCATAGAATGGTGTGACGTTGAGATATTTGCTTATTTTCTCAATTGAGAGATTGAATGATCAAGGTAGTTTGTCTATCTCGAGATAAACCTTGTTGTATTTATATGTATCATTACATTAATTCAATAGTGCACTTGAAGCATTCTTGGTGTGTAATACTCTACTTTCCCAAAAGCTAAGTATAAAGATTTATGCAATGCTAGTGAAGCGGTATGGCTTAGGCGGATTATTGAAGATGTTGGAGAAAAACAACAAGTACCTACAACCATCAATTGTGATAATCAAAGTTCTATCAAATTATCCAACAATCCAATGTATCATGCTAGATCAAAACATATTGAAGCACATTACCATGTTGTGAGGGAAAATATTCAGTAAAATGAAATTCACTTGGAATATTGAAATACAATTGATAATGTGGTAGACATTTTTACTAAGCATGTTGGAAAGGCTAAATTTAAAATTTGTAGAAATAAGTTAGGTGTTGTAGAAAATACATTTCTCTCTTAAGGGGGAGTGTTAGGAATGATCGAGAAATGTCTAAGTTAGAATATAGTTAGAACTAAAATTTATTCGAGAGACTCTAGGATTAGTAAGTGATGTCTATCACATCCTATTTGTGTGTAAGTGGTTGAGTTGTATGGGTTGCTATATATGTGTAAAGTATTTATGTGGAATGCAAGTGTGTATGAGACAATTTTTGTCATCTATCTATGTGAGATTAATTGTTGTGTTACTGTTTGATTCCTACAAAGACTACATACAATCTTGTCAATTTGGGTAGATGTGTTAGTTTTAAGTAGAGGGCGAGTTTATAAAATTTAATAAATTGAATTTAAAAAATCAATAAAAATTAAATTAGCAATTGTTGTTGAAAGTGTAAAAAGTGTGTTGGTACATTGGAAATAGGTTGAATATGTTTGTTTTATAAATGTGGTTATGCATTGAATTCATGTGAAATGTAGATTTTATGAAGTGCTTTCTATAACAAGTGCTTAGATTTTCAAAGGTAAAGAAGAAGAATGGGAAGAAGAGACTAATAATTCCAACCCAAAAATAACCATATACACATAATCATCGATAGAAAAATTAAATAGTGTCCATATGCATTTGATAGTGTGTTTTAGACATATTACATTGTGTACCAAAGAGCTTGTTTTTCCCAACCAATTGATTTAAATTTGAACCTACCATCCATATTGTGGTAGTCAAAGGATGCAATGAAAAGTAGAGACCACATGATGATCATTTAAGCAATGAGGAAAAGAAGAATTGACACAAATGTACATTTGATGGCACATGCCGACATGATGTCATTGAAAATTTCCTTAGTGTACTCCACCACTTATATAACCCAGACGATGTAGTAATTTGGAACCAATTCCTTTTGGATGCTTCTCAAACTTGAGAGAGGTTTTTTCATATGTCTATAACAATGTTGGTAAAGAATTTGAATGAATTGAGAGTTGTAGATCCTTTTTAAAGACTCCTTCAATATCTTCTAATTAACGAGATTCATATTTTCTTTCGTGTTTTGAATACCATCCAATAATTCATCTTTCTTAACTTGTAATTTGCTTACCTCATTGATTATATTCTATGATGTTCATGCCCTAATTACCATGCACTATGTATGATTCATGTTGAAGTCCACATTCATCTAGGAGCTTAGGTTTTGACAATGAGATAGTAGGGAGGAAGCCATTTACGACAAATTGAGTTAAGGATCATGCAAGAGGGCCACAACCTATAGAGCTTGCCCTCGTTTCCATAGGTATGATGCATTGAATAAGGTCTCACACATGACTATACGTGTTGTACGTGAGATAAAATCAGTGGGGGATAATGATTGAGATTGAATCTTCAAAGGGGATCTACTATGAGTTGTGCAAAAATATTCCCATGGCCACAATGGGGTTGTTTAATGTGTTGCACCTAGGATAAAGTATGGTCATGTGGTTGTGTCATTTATACTATTGGAGATCCATATATACACATTCAAAGGAAAAGGGAGCCTATGTGATGCATGGATCACATAGATGTTAAAAGATGTAGGTGAGGATATACCTATATGATTCAACTATATTCGCGTGACTTTTTTGAATGTATTTTCAATAGGTCATCCTCAACCTTGTTGGTTGCAAAATAACTCACTATACTGGTGCTTTGTCAATGCCCAAATATAGGGTGAGCATCAAGAATGATGGATAAGGAAACAACAAAGAATCTATGTTTGATTAATACATCAAGATGACATGCAATGTCCTTACTCAATGTTTTAGCCAAAATATACAATAAAAAACTTGTCATTTCTTTATCTCTTGAAAATAAAGATTTATTGATTCTCTATTGCTACCATTGTGGATCCAACTTGTTTTGAACATATGTATTACAAATGTGATTGTTTTGCACGCTAATGTTGTTATATAGGAAAATGGAGGGATCTAGTGATTATTTACCCATATGGTTTAAGTATGAATAAATGTTGTTATATAGGAAAATGGAGGGATCTAGTGATTATTTACCCATATGGTTTAAGTATGAATAAGGAATGAAGATCCACATGAAAWAGTTGATGGACCATGAGGCCACYTTGACTATCATCCTAAGGATATCAATGACAATGGGGGTGCTTTAATTGACTTAACACCAATGACAACGACTAGGGATTCAACRAATCATATGCATTGTTCCTATGTAGGCTTGAMTTTTCAAAGAAACATCACCAAAAGTGTTCTTTGGGGATATTGTTAAACATCTYGATGTYTGTACAAGTGAAATTGGCAAACACGTGCAAATTTTATTTCAATAAAAGTGAAAATGCTAATTTTTTGATAAGTAAATGACCAAAGTATCATCACAACATCACCAAAAATGTTCTTTGGGGTTATTTTTAAACTTCTTGAAATTTGTGCAAGTGTAATTGGCAAATATGTAAAAAGGTAATTTCAATAAAAGTGAAAATGTAATATTTCGTGCCCGGGTTATACAATTTTCCTCAAAGTTTGGTTGGCAAATTTTGTCAAACAGTTCAGTGACGATTTGGGACATCCATCAATTTGGTATTTTGGGTGATGTAGCAAGCTGTTTGTATGCATTTATATTACCAGAGAATATATACTGATTTAGATTTTCTATGTTCCCCCAAAATAGATGTTAACACAGTCCGAATTATTGCTGCACTTTATTAATTCAATGGTTGAGAATACACTTGTAATAATAGCAACAATAAGCATCAAATATGGAATGGAAGAACCTGGGATGTAGGCTCTGTAGGTGACCTTCGAACTGTCAATGATCAGGTGGTGAGACATAATTATATCAACAATAACATTCCAAGAGTTAACAGTCCTGTAGAGTAAAATGATGTGCAACAGTGGTATAGAGAGTAAATCTGGTCTGAAGATGAACCCCCATGAGCTCCTTTAGTAATAGATTTCCAGAACGGATGGATTCCACTCAGAACCAATGTCAGCTAGTGCATGCTCCTGTACATGCTCTGTCAAGTAGATTAAGCTTAGAATGAAGAGGGTAAGCTTAGAACTCGACCATCTGATCTAGAACTCGCCCAAAAAATATGTGAACTGTTCATCAATCCCTTAACTCGGTTTTGCTTCACCATCTGTCCATAAATTCACCCCAACAAGTCGCAACAGATTTCTCTTTTTCCCTTATAGAAATGGCACAATTTTATCAAGGGAAATCAACCCCAGTCATGAGATATCACGCCCAGCCTGTGAGATATGTGCCCAGGCTCAAGGAAAACTACACAAACGCGGTTCTTGCCTCAGAGATAACACCCAACAAAGAAATAATGAGCCAACACTTAGAGAAATGCGCCCAACAGTGTAGCAATGAAATGCGCCCAACAGTGTAGCAATGCGTTCCTGCAGAAGGTAAATGGATATCAACAAGAGAAACACGATTTATACTCTATTCCCAGGTTGCAATATGCGCCCAACCTATAAGGAACTCAACCTCTAGGGGAAAATCGACCTCCACACTTCCAACTCTATTACTAAAAGATGAAAACAATATGAATGAAGTACCGTAAGAAATCTGCAGTGATCTCTCCCTTAACTGACTAGGGTGTATAGTTGCAACACCGAAACCAGTAGATGAACAAACGTTTAAAAAATAATCCCTAGACTCTTTCCTCAAGAGCTCTCCAAATTCTATTTTCCAAAATGAGTGAATGCAAGAATGAGGGACGCCTCCTCTTTTCCCCTCTTTTATTCCTTCATTGAATTAACTCCCACTCACTTTACTTTTTAATTTACTTTTAAAGTCACTTTATGCTTGCCCACTTTATAACTTTTGAGTGACTTTATCTTGCCTAAAACCCATGTCTCCCTTTTTCCCCTTTTCACTTTATCAAGTCATTTCCTAGGCAAAAGTTGAGTTCCCTAGGTAAATTTTTTGACTTATCATACAGGAACCAATTTAGGCTAGCATAACCATTCCTTATGCTTCCTAGGCCAGCCGGGACATTACAGTCCTCCCAGCCTAAGATTGCTTGTCTTCAAGCAACTGTAATCTAGGATCCTGCAATATCGTCTCTCCTTCCCATGTAGCGTCCTTGATAGGTAGATTTTTCCATTTGGTCAGGTACTCTTTGATGCTCATGTTCCTTAATTTCCGCTCTCTAGTCTCCAACACCTCCTCCAGAATTAGAATCAACTGCCTCTCCTCATCCAATGGTGGCAGCTCTGTAGAAACGACAACATGTTGTCCCACTACCTTCTTGAGGCATGAAACATGAAAGACATTATGTATCTTACATCCCTTTGGAAGCTCTATCTCATAAGCTACTTCCCCGACTCGCCTCGAAATCCTGTAGGGACCATATAATTGTGGCTTCAATTTCTCCACCCCTTTCATTTTCAAGGATGATTGCCTGTATGGTTGCAAGCAAAGATATACCAAGTCTCCCACCTCGAAACTGTGCTCCACTCTATACTTGTTGGCGTACTTCTTCTGTTGATTCTGTGCCATTTGTAGGTTATCTTTGAGAGTTCGCAAGATGTCCTGACTCTCCGAAATCCAATCTTTGGCTTTAGGTGCCCCACTGTCCCCAAACGCTCGATCCACAAAGGTGGTGGCATCATAACCATACAAAGCTTTGAAAGGTGTCATCCTGATCGACATGTGATAAGTGGTGTTATAACAATGTTCATCCAAGTGCAACCATTTGATCCACGCCTTTTGTTGCCCCGACACATAATTTCTCAAATACCCCTCGAGCCATTTGTTCACAATTTCTATTTGCCCATCAGTCTGAGGGTGATAACTGGTACTAGGCATTAATTTTGTCCCTACGAGTTTGAACAACTCCTGCCAAAATCCCCCCATGAATCTGCTATCTCGATCACTGATAATTGTCTTGGGCAGTCCATGTAGCCGAAATGCCTCTCTAAAGAACAACTCTGCTACTTGCGCCGAAGAGTATTTGGACGATATGGTGAAGAAATGGGCGAATTTAGTAAGCCTGTCAACCACCATGTAGATACAATCTTTCCCCTGAACCAAAGGCATCCCTATGATAAAATCTATCGAGATGCTTTCCCATTTTTGTCCAGGAATGGGAAGCAGTTGGAGCAATCCTGTTGGGTGGGTATGTTCCACCTTGTTTTGATGACAAATGTGGCACTCTTGTACAAACTTCTATGCATTCGTCTTGAGACCCTTCCAAGCTAACCTCTCCTGAATTTGTCTATAAGTCTTCAGGTACCCTGGATGACCTGCTAAAGGAGAAGTATGTGCTACATGCAAAACTTTGTTTTTCAACTGGGATTCTGGTACTAAATAGATCCGGTCCTTATAATATATGATGTCGTCAATAACCCTGTACTTGTCATCGGAGATATGACCATCAAGTATCTCACAAGCAAACCTATTTTTGGAGTATTCTACCAATAGAAGTGCTTTCCATTCCACTGAAATCTCTATGAGGGAGAGAGTAGGTATCCTTGATAGGGCATCGAAAACCACATTATTTTTTCCTTTCACATACTCAATTTCGAAATCGTAGGCTTGGATTTTACTAATCCATTTTTGTTGCCGCTCGCTCAACTCCTTTTTCTCCATGAGGAACCTCAAGCTATTATGATCGGTCTTTACCTTGAACCTGTTCCCCACCAAGTACTACCAGAATTTGGTCAAAGTGTGCATTATGGCCAACATCTCTTTGTCATATATGGAGTAATGTCGCTCATACTCTCGGAGTTTGCGTCTTTTGAATGCTATGGGGTGACCGTTTTGCATCAATACAGATCCTATACCAATTCCTGAAGCATCACATTCCAAGACAAAGGGTTGAGTGAAATCAGGGAGTGCTAAAACAGGGCATGAGCTCATCACCTGCTTCATTTTCTCAAATGTTTCCTAGGCCTTCTCTATCCAAACGAAAGCCCCCTTTTTGGTGAGATCAGTCAGTGGCGCTATCAACTGTGAGAATCCCTTAACAAATTTTTTGTAGTAAGTGCACAGACTGAGGAAACTCTTCAGTTCTGTCACATTCCTAGGAGTTGGTCACTCAATGATCGCCCTGATATTTTCTTGGTGTACCTGTACCTCATTCATCCCAATCATGTGCCCCAAGTAGAGCATCTCTGTCATACCAAATTCGCACTTGGATTCTTTTGCATACAACTGCTGACTCTCTATAATACCAAGTACTTTATCCAGATTTTGTAGATGGTCCTCCCATGTTTTGATGTATATGAGGATGTCATCAAAGAGGACCAATAAGAACTTTCTCATCTGCTTATTGAACACATGATTCATGCATGAATGGAAAGTAGCAAGGGCATTAGTTAGCCCAAATGGCATGACCAGAAACTCATAATGCCCATAGTGGCATCTAAAGGTTGTCTTAGGTACATCCTGCTCTCGTACCTTAATATGGTGATACCCTGATCGAAGATCAATCTTCGAGAATAATTTGGCTCCCCTGAGCTCATCCATTAATTCATCGATCCTGGGTATGGGGTACCAATTCTTGATTGTCTTCTTGTTTAGGGCCCTATAGTCAATACACATCCGCAGAGTACAATCCTTCTTCTTGACTAAGACAACAAAAGAGGCAAATGGGCTGGAACTAGGGCGGATGTGGCCCAATTTCAACAATTCTTTAATGGTTTTTTCAATCTTGTCTTTATAAAATTTAGGATGCCGATAGGGGTTTGTGATAACTTCTTGGACCCCCTCCTCTAGCTCTATGATATGCCCAAAACCTCTGTCAGGTGGAATGCCAGGAGGAATGTCACTCAATACTTTATGATGTTTGCAGAGTAATACCTGTAATTCCTCTGGGAGCTGCTGCAGACGGTCAGGTGGCTCTCAGTCAGAAATAAAACACTCTACAACCCAGTCTATATCACCATGCCTCATAACTGCCTCCATGCTGTGTGATGACACAATCCTTGGTGGGTATTGGTGCATGGCTCGTAGGACCACTTTCTTTTCATCCGACCCTGTGAACTCCATCTCCATGGTCCTCTGATCAGTAGTGTATCTCCCAATAGAGTAAAGCCATTGAACGCCCAACACTACATTTGTGTCTGGCATGTTCGCCACAAACAAATCATTTGTCATTGAGTAGTTTCCCATGGTTATTGTGAGCTTGGGAATCCACTTGGTGCAACTCATCTGGTTGCCTCTGGGTATGACTACTGTGAACCCATCAAATTCCTTTGTCAGAATTCCTCTCCTCTCGACCATGTTATTGTCAATGAAGTTATGGGATGCTCCCCCATCAATCAATATGGTCACCTTGTGCCCTTGTAGGACACCTCTGACCCTAAAGGTATGATATCTCAGAAATCTTGACATCGAGGCCATGACTGGGCCCTTAGCCCCAACCTGTGAAGACTCCTCTCCTAATGCTGGATGCTCCTGGTCCTATGCCTGCTCCACCTCCTCATCCTCATCACTGTCACTGTCTCAATTCTCTCCTGGTATCTTCATCCAGTTTGGGCTTGCTTACCCAATCTCTCTGAGGTGGTATGATGTCCTTAGTCCTCGGGGGTAAAAGTGGGTTTGGGTGGAAACTAAATTTTAGGTACTACATCTTGCATATCCCGAGCTTTGCTGACTTCATCCTGTAAAGAGGTAGGCTTGTAAGCCTTGACCCACCCTCGTAGAGACTCCATTAGCCCCTCAACAAAAAACATCACTAGACGACCTTGTGAAATGTCTGACACCATCACTGTGACCCTCTGAAACTCAGATATATAGGCCTCTGGGCTACCCATCTGTTTGAGGTGAGACAACTCTCTGTAGTGAAGCTCGAGGTCCTTCTTGTCAGATCTCTCGATGAGTCTCTATGTGAAGTCCAGGTAGGAGGTAATCCCAACATGTCCCAAAGTGACTAACCCATGGTACCACCACTCATGGGCCTCTCCATCTAGGTGCAAGGTGGCCAATTTAATGGCATATGTCTCTGTCATCTGGTGAAGCTAGAAGTAAGTGTCGAGCTTCTGCACCCATGATCTACTGGAGCATTTAGAGCCCCCGTCAAAGTTGGGAATAATGACTTTCCCAATGGTACGTTGCAACTCAAAATTGTGTGTCATGGCCCTCATGGGCCCTCTCGGTCGATTTTTGCTCTTCATATTGCAGAACTCTGCGAAGGAAATGGCTGAGTGGAAATCATCTCCTAGTCTCCTATACTACTCTAAATATGCCCTATAGGGCTCATCCTGCTCAACCTGCATCAATGGACCTGCGACTTCTTTCTCCAAAAATTGAGGCATAGTGGTTTTGGGGGATTTGGTTGACAAGTGGGGGTGGCTCTGCATGGTAGTGCATGAGTGGATTTCTTCTCCATTGTTTGAACCCCCATCACCATTCTAGTTCTGTTTCGTTGTTCCCTCCAACGAATTATTCACAAACTGCCCCATGAGGTCCATCATGGCCTTTTGACCCTTGGCCAAGTCATTTAAGATATTGAACAAATCGTTGATTCTGGTATCATCTTCTTCCCCCATAGTTCCTTTTCCCTTAGGTGTGAAAGATGGAGTTGCCTCTCCTGTCCCTTCTTCTCTAACCTCTTCTTCTTCTTCCCACCCAGGGGGATCTGGGGTTCTTCCCTTACGTCTCTGATAGGTAATTTTATGCTCATCTTATGGTCTCATAAATCTGATTACAAATTTCCTTTAGAGCCCACAACTGCAGAGGAACATGCTCTGTTACCACTGTAATATTCCGTGCTTGGGTTATACAATTTTCCTCAAAGTTTGGTTGGCAAATTTTGTCAAACAATTAAGTGACGATTTGGGACAGCCATCAATTTGGTAGTTTGGGTGATGTAGCAATCAGTTTGTATGCGTTTATATTACCAGAGAATATATACTGATTTAGATTTTCTATGTTCCCCAAAAATAGATGTTAACACAGTCTGAATTATTACTGCACTTTATTAATTCAATGGATGAGAATACACTTGTAATAATAGAAACAATACACATGAAATATGGAATAGAAGAACCTGGGATGTAGGATCTGTAGGTGACCTTCGAACTGTCAATGATCAGGTGGTGGGACAGAATTATATCAACAACAACATTCCAAGAGTTAACAATCTTGTAGAGTAAAATGATGTGTGACAGTGATATACAGAGTAAATCTGGTCTGAAGATGAACCCCCATGACCTCCTTTAGTAATAGATTTCCAGAACGGATGGATTCCACTCAGAACCAATGTCAGCTAGTGCGTGCTCCTGTACATGCTCTGTCAAGTGGATTAAGCTTAGAATGAAGAGGGTAAGCTCAGAA
>ML792935.1:187983-200472 GCA_009831015.1 Picea engelmannii
ATTGTTTGTTAATTTGTGCGGACTCTGTTGGTTACGTGATTAACCTGTGGCTTGAGAAACCGCGACTCAGGGGCATCTAAGCTGTCAAAATCACCCGGGGATCACACCCGCCTGAGCCACACCAACCCTTAACATGGTTGGATTTTTTGTCCGCGCAGGTTTCGAATCGGTAACTTTAACAACACAGAGTGGCTTAACAACACACTCCGTCACCGACTATCCTACACCTCGAAGACGTCATGATTTTATATATTACCACATTGTATAATTTCATTTCTTTATATCAATATTCATGTCATGTAGTCACAATTCGTTAATACATTTGTCAATTATTTCAATATTCATGTGGTCACAATTCGTTAATACATTTGTCAACATTATAAAAAGGGAGTTATATTTGTTCCATGCAATTTTAACTATGCATTTTATTGTTTCCATATGTTATGATTTCAAAGGTTTAAAAAAATTGTTTTCATTTTATCAATTTTGTTATTTAATACATTAATAATAAAAGTGATTTTATAATAAACATAGGATAGGATCATTTTACAACATTATTTACTCCATATTCTAGTTTTGATAGGGTTATTTTTCTTTTATAAATTTATTCTTGATATTATCATTCTTATTCTACATTTCAATTATTGTTAATGGTTATTAGAGTTACTATTAGAGCAAGATTAGAATTAGGATTATTCCTATTAAAATCCAGGCTTGTTGTCAAAGGCTTTCAGCAAGTTCATGGTATTGACTATGATGAGACCTTTCCTCCAGTAGCGAAGATGGATTCCATACAATTGGCACTTTCCATTGAGGCGGCCAAGGGATGGGAAGTCCATCAGATGGATGTGAAGAATGCATTTCTTCACGGTGATCTCTCTGAGGAGATCTACATGGAGCATCCCTAGGGATTTATGCAGGACTCATCTTTGTTCTGTCGATTGAAGAAGTCACTTTATGGCCTCAAACAGGCTCCGAGGGCATGGTATGCCAAGATGGACTCCTACCTGTTATCACAGAACTTTGTACGTTGTAAATCATACCCGAATGTATACATGCTCAGGATGGCTGATTCACTTCTACTTTTAGTTCTGTATGTCGATGATTTGTTGATCATCGGTTTCTCGACTTCAGCGATTGCTGCAGTCAACAGGATTCTTCATGACAGGTTTTTGATGACGGACATGGTTCCTTTAGACATATTCCTTGGACTTGAGATTAGTCAAGATGCATCAGGCATTGAACTGTCTCAAGCCAAGTATGCACGAGATCTCCTTGAGAGATTTCACATGACATACTGCAAGTCTTCTCTGACTCCTTTCCTATCAGGAGTCAAACTTGAGGATGGTGGGGAGACTCCACTGGTTGACAACACACTATACAGACAACTAGTGGGGATCTTGTTGTATCTCACACACTCCAGACCAGACCTCTCATATGCAGTTGGCGCAGTTTCTAGGTTCATGCAGGAGCCGCATGAGCTAAATTGGAAAGCTACAAAGCATATCCTTCGATACGTACAGGGAACCATCACCTTTGGGATTCATTATGCAACAGAATGTACATTATATCTCATTGGGTGTACTGATTCCGACTGGGCTGGCGATAGCATTGATCTCAAGTCCACATCCGGTTACTCACTTAGTCTTGGTTCCGGGCCTATCTGTTGGTTGAGAAAGAAGCAAGATGCCATTGCTCTATCTTCAGCCGAGGCAGAGTACAGAGGGGTAGTTAACATAACCATTCAGGCTATGTGGCTACAAAAGTTTCTCACTGAGTTGGGCATTCAGTTTCATTGATTGTTTGTCATTTGGTGTGACAACCAGAGCAATCTGAAGTTGTGTAGAGATCCAGTTCAGAGGAAGCGAACAAAGCACATCAAGATCCACATGCACTACATCCGAGACTTAGTACATGAGTGGATCATCGACTTATAGTTCTGTCCTTCAGTAGAACAAATGACAGACATTTTCACCAAGACCTTCACTGAGTAGAAATTCCACTCTCTGCGAGGTCGTCTTGAAGTGAAGAACATAGTTTCCTAGCAACTGTAGTTCTTATTTTTACATACATTGTACCTTGAGGGGGGGGGGGTGTTTCCCATGATGTTTTTCCTCTTTCCTCACTTTATTTTCAGTGCATCTTTTGTACTTGGGTACCTAACATGACCTCGTTGTCAGGACCCCCAATCTTTATTTTCACCATAGTGATGTTCAGGGGGGGTGTTGGAGTTACTTCACACACACCTAGGATTTTTTTTTCCTAAGGTTATTCCTTGTTTATTATTCATAATTAGTCATTATCCAGTCTCCTATATTTTAGGGGAGAATATTCCACCTGTATAATATTCTCTTTCAGTTGACACTTCAGTTTGACTAGTTGAGTTGAGTTTAGATGTTGCATTGGGATCATCACCATGCTAATTTGACCTTTCCTTGGTATCATCACCAGAGTGGCGCATTAGCCTTGATTCCCTGAGTTAACTCCTCACTACTCTATGTTCAGTAAGTTAACTAAAGACTAGTTGACTAGTTAACTCAACTAGGTGGCAATTCACTCCCGTAATTGCCTGAGAGACTAGAATAGGTGGCAGTTCACTCCTGTAACTGCTGGTGTGTGTCCAAATCACTCTAGACCACCACTATGGTGCATTGGTTCACCTCAAGTCGAACTCATTCAGATATACACAGTATATCATGTGTAAATTATTCATTATTCACAACGGGTAATGATAATTCTTCCATTCTTTCTCTCCTTCTTCTTCCTTCTCCAATTCTCTCTGCAAATGTGTGTATTATTGTTTAGCTAGATATATTCTATGTAGGTTCAACACATTTACAAGGTAAAGGTCATTGGGGATTTGAAAGATGTCATGATCAAGATAGCTCCTCACCCCAAGTTTGTCCAAGTAATTGACATAATCGTAGTAGACATCCTAGAGGCTTATGGCTTGTTGCTTAGCCGGAATTGGTCTGAGAAATTAAATGGATATTTTAGTACCAACTGGGATCACCTCTGGTTTCCATTAAAAGGACATCCAAACATGATCAGGATTGACAGAGAGAGATATCTTAAACATGTTGTCACCGATTTAGAGATGTCTAACGAACCCTCATCAACATATTTTCCTATGTTAGGTAATTATTCACGTGATTCTGATTTCGATAATGTTTCTCCTTACCGATCCGATATACCATTCAAGAAAAAGTACGAAATGGTTTTTCAGATAGATTCACTAGTGGCCTCGGAGGAAAGTATGACCCATCAAGAAATCTTGACGAAAGTAGGGGCCCAGGAGGTTGAAATTGAAGAAACAATCAGCCATGTAGAAATAGGAAACCCCTCACCTCTCATGTGGAACATGTACTTTGATGTCTCTAAATCACAAGAAATATCAGGAGCACGGTGCATCCTTATCAACCCGAAAGGGAAATGAAATTTATTATCCTGCAGGTTAGAATTTGAATGCACCAATAATACTATTGAATATGAAGTCGTAGTCCAGGGACTGAAGAAAGACATTGACTTGGACATCAAGGAACTGAAAGTCTTTGGATATTCTGAAATTGTGGTCAGGAAAGAAAAAAATACTATACATTTTAATTCACCTCACTTAAAGAGTTATCAATAGATGGTACACAGTCTGATAGACTGTTTTGAGGCTTTCAACATTACCTCTATTCCCAGAGAGAAAAACACACTTGTTGATTCCCTAGCCACTATAGCCTCAAGGTTATCTCCTCTAGAAGCCTATGAAGCCTCCAAGTTCATTGTGGAACTACTCTACAAACTATCAGTACTCAACAATATTTCTAATTGGAAGGTTTTTGAAGGAGATGAACAGATTGTAGATTTTCTAACTAATCAAGAGAATTTTAAATATTTGGCCATTGATGATGAGGTATTCCAAGAGAAACTAGTAGAAATAGAATCCCACTAACATAACAGGGGAAAATACCATGTTGATGATCATCGCAAGTTTCACATGATACCTAAAGGGGTGGCCAGTTTGGAAGATCTCTTCGACTTGAGAGAAAGGTTTAAGGGGACGAAGAATTAAAAAATAGGGAGTTCATACCCTTTACATGAAACTATAAACTTAGGCACCCTTGAGAACCTCAAGAACGTGAACATTGGTAAGACAGTATCCAAAAAAGATATGAAAGCTTATATCAAATTATTTAACGAATACTAGGATATCTTTGCCTGGTCTTACAAGGAAATGAAAACATATGATACTCGCATTATACAACACACAATCCCATTGAAACCTGGGATAAAACCTTTCCTACAAAAAATACGAAAGTATCATCCATCTTTGGAACCCTTGATGTATCAAGAAACGAAGAAATTGTTAGATTCTAAGATTATATCTCAGGTTATACACTCTGCCTGGGTTACCAGTTTGGTTCCTGTCAAGAAAAATTCTGGGGAGATCCGCCTATGTGTAGATTTCAAAAACCTTAACAGAGCATAAGAAAAGGATAACTACCCAATCCCACCCATGGAACAACTCTTGCATACTGTGTCTGGCTCTGAAATCGTTTCCCTTCTAGATGGTTTCTCAGGTTATAACCATGTCCTAGTTTCAGAGGAAGACCAATTGAAGACTGCCTTCCGAACCAAGTGGGGCCCTTTGCATTGATTAATTCAGGGGGAAACTTCCAAAGGGCCATGGACATAGCCTTTCGGGGATTAATTAACAAGTGTGTAGTAGTATATTTGGACGATGTGACTATGTATTCAAAGAACATCGAAGACCACATCCAACATCTAACCCATATTTTTGAAAGGTGTAGGAAATATGGAATATCTTTGAACCCTAAGAAAACTATCTTTGGTGTAAAGGAAGGGAAACTACTAGGTCATATTATATCTCAAGCAGGAATTCGTATAGACTCCGAACGAATAAAGGCAATAGATCAACTACCCTTACCCCATAAAAAAAGGTTTATGCAATCCTTCATTTGAAAAATAAACTGTGTGAGGAAGTTCACGCTCGATTTCGCTGAAATTGTCAAACCCTTACAAAAAATGATTCGCAAGGATGTAGAGTTTAAATGTGATGACGTGTGAAAAAATTCCTTCAACAATATCAAAATTGCAATCTCTCAAGCTCTGGTGCTACGAAGTCCCGATTTTAGTAAATATTTTTTCCTCTATACTTTCGCCTCCGACTAGTCCTTGGCTGCAGTATTGACCCATAAAGATGATGACAACAATGAGGCATCGATATCATTTATGAGCACTAATATCCAAGGAGTCGAACTAAATTACTTGGCTATAGACAAACAAGATTATGCAGTATACAAAGCAGTGAAACATTTCAGATCTTACGTCCTGAAAAATCACACCAAAGTCATCGTGCCTCATCCTGCAGTTTGATCCATGTTCACTCAACACGAGATGGGAGAGAGAAGGGGAAATTGGATGGAATTTTTCCAAGAATTTTATCTATATATAAAACCTACCAAATTAGTTAAGGGACAAGGATTGTGTAAACTGGTCGCAGAAGCCCAAGATCTAATAAATGAAGACCCCAGGTGGGAGAATGAATTAGAATTACGGTGCAGTGAAGCTTTATACATTCCCTTAAAGAAAGCATCTCGGTATGGAAACTTGATTTACCTCCTACATCATGCGACTTTCCCAAAAAACCTAAACCCTTAGGAAAGGAGAGCTCTCAGGATAAGATCTGCACAATATCGCCTCATAAATTCAGTACTTTTCCATGTGAATTATGATGGAGTACTCCTAATATATATCAAACATGAAGATACATAAAAGGTTATGAGGGAGCTCCATGATGGTCCTGTAGGTGGACAGTTTTCACGAGATACCACACCTCACAAAATATTAAGAGTCGATTATTACTGGCCTACTCTATTTAGGGACACTCATACATACACTAGAAATTGCAAATCTTGTCAAATGAGCATTGGTAGAGAAAAGAGGGCAGTTGTCCCACTCCAACCAGTAACCATATCCAGACCATTCGAGCAATGGGGGTTAGATGTCATAGGATATATTATTCTAAATTCTTCAAAACAACATAAATATATACTGACTGCTACGGATTATTTCACAAGATGGATAGAGGCCATCCCTCTGACTCACATGAACGAAAAGGTTGTAGTTCAATTCATAGAACAACAGTTGATCACAAGGTTTGGGATGCCTTCCATTATTGTTTTTGACAACGATTACTACTTTTATTCTACTCTATTAACAGACTTAACTCTGGAAAAATGGATCATAGTAAGATACTCTCCAAACTACTACCCACAAGGAAATGGGGTGGCAGAATCAACTAATAAAAATCTAGTGAGGATCTTGAAGAAAACAGTCGCAGAAAATCAGAGGAACTGGCATGCTTCATAATTCCTTATGGGAAGATAGAGTAACACCCAAGGAAGCTATAGGAAACTCTCCATACTTTCTAGTCTACGGACAAGAAGCCATTCTCCCAAATGGGTTGTATCTTCCATCACTGCAGCTTGCTCAGGCTTCAAGAGGAAATCCCTCATCAATTATTCAACAAAGAATTGATACCATCCTCATGCTTGAAGAGTAAAGGGAGAAAGCTAAATCTAAGTTCACCACTCATCAATAGATAGTTAAAAGATGGTTTGACAAGCATAAGGCCAAAGAGAAGAGTTTTGAAGTAGGATACTTAATACTGAAATGGGATAGAGCAAACGAACCTAAGGGAAAACATTCGAAATTTCAAAATCTATGGCTCAGACCTTTCCAGGTATCCGAGAAAATTGGGGCATGCACGTATCGGTTTTAAAATATGAGGGGGGAACTCGACACCCTCCCAGTGAATTTCCAATCCCTAAAACAATACTTTTGTTAAAAAAAATGTCTTTTTCATGTTCGTTGTTAGGAGCATAGTTTGTCGACTTTAATAAATATGGTGCAACAAACTCTTCTCCTAACTTACGCTTACGTGCAACATAAGAGATGCTGAGAAAATACAAATTTCTTAAAGGAGATATATATCTTGTCTTTGCAAAACAAACAAACTTGGTAAGTGATGAAATATCTGCCTGGTCGTCTAGTAAAGCCCAAAGGGAAAGATGGATAGTTGGAAAGGATCACATGTACCTCTAAACAGAGCTAGGAAGAATTTCACCTTAACGATTTCACCTTGTAGATAACAGACGTCCTCCTCTCCAACTCACTCAGGGAATTTATACCAAAAGAAAATCAATTATATTAAAAGGAGTGCAAAGTCAGAGAGGGTATGCATATAACTCCGTCGAGGCTATGGATGCTCGTTGGTAGCAGAGAAAGGTCTGTGACATCGGGGTGACTCCGTCGGGGCTATCGACGCTCGCTGATAGCAAAGAAACACCGTAGAGAGGGAATAATGATAACTAAAATGGACTTGAGCCAATGAATTCCTTACCCTGGCTATTGTCAAAGAGGGACGTAGGTCATGGTCAAGAGGAACGAAGGTGGGAAAAGGGTTGAACTCCATAGGCGGACCCACATTTACGAACCGGGGAAATTGTATATGCATGGATAGGAAATACTCTGATGAAAGTGAATCTAGTTAGTTTCTCAACCAGCTTCTGCACAAGCTAAGCCCGAAGGAAGGAGAAGAGATTTTTTTTTCCAAAGAATCGCCATTTGTTGAGCGCGCAACACACCCTAAAATATTTTTGAAATTTTTTCTCTTTTGGGTACCACTTGTTTTTTTTTTTTATTCTTTCTGAATTAAGTCTAGTGTGTAGGGATCATTAAGTATTGTTTCCATGTCTCATCATCGATCACATTCATATTTATTTGGACCTGTTGAATTGAAACTTTTTCTCTAAAAAGAACTTGGCATTTTAACTAAGAGTTCGCAGCTAAAATTGTGACCCGCACACCTATTTTCGACATCGGCGGAATCCGAGCAATAAAATGACCATGTGGCAATGATAATCGTTGATATCCAATGTATCATTGGAATTCAGAAAAAATGAAGGAGGAGTGCATCGATTGCTAACTATGTTCACGAAGAAGTTTTCAGAAAATTGTCGATATCCCATCGGTGTTGGCAAAATATGAAAGGGAAAAACACTAGCATGGGCCATAAAGAACCTCTGATCACCAATTAATGATGCATTGTTCGGATTCAATGAAATCCCAAATATTTAAATTGTGTAAATTTTTGCGTTGACACATCGTCGGTCATCGATCACCGATGCATTTTCAGCGTCGACAAGTTTCGAGGCGGGGTAATACGGGAACAGTCGTTTCAACATCTCGCCAATCGTCGATCCTTGATACTTCTTTGGCATAGGAGGGATATGAACTATTTTTCAAAGTGCATATCTAACGAAAATCCTCGATCCCAAATAAAGTCTTAGGTGAAGGAGCCAAATTCAAACACCACATGTCTTTGCCGCATAGGAAATTTGTACGGTCTAGTTTCATCCCGAGTCACCTTAGATTTCCCTGTGTCCTAGTCGTGCTTCCAAGTCAATATTTCCACATAAGAACTGTACGGTCATATGGATCGACATCAGAGCTTTTTCCAAATGATATCAACGGACATTTGCTAAGAAAATTGCGGACCCCCGATCCACTCATTCAAATTAACAGAATGATGGGACGTTTTCGACACAAAATAAGATTAGATTTTGTCATTTAATAGGCCAATTAATATTTCACTCCAAATACATTTTTGTCCTACACTGATCGAATAACGAGAATTTGAAATTTCCAATGAACCACAACATAGCCCTCTCCTGCACCGCCAACTTACGACCGCATTTAATCCCGATCATAATGCGGATCTTGGTGATGGATTGTGTAAAACCGCATTTACACCCCGAATTGAAGAACTGATGCGATAAGGTAACTATTCTCTATGTTTAAATTACTAAGACAGTTTCGAACCCCAATGTTATGCGCACAAGTTTCTCATTCTTAGAGCTGTCAAAGGAGAGAAAAGAGCATCTCAAGAGTTGCACTCGATTCTGATAATTTCAAAACCAAGTTAATCTAGTACGAAGAAGAGGTATGTATTGATTTTATCATTTCGACAGTTGCTTTTTATTTATATATCAGTATCATATCTCCAATATGGTGTCTAACTTTGCTCTTTCTATAGGAAAATGCCTCCAAGGAAGTCAACGACCAGACGCTTGCCAAGGGCACCAAAATTTAAAGAAGCATAGGTCAGTGAAGAATCTTCTCCCGACGCTGCGAGGTAGTTGGATTTTGCTACTAAAGCGGATCCGGTCATCATAAATTCTACTAAGGTATTTAACCATCCCCTGACATTTGGTGACACAAAGGTGAGCACTGGGTCAAAGATAATGCTCCCGTAGTGGGGATATTTGTTCAACATGATTAACCAACAAGATTACCCATAATTTATCCCCCACAGCGACCTGGATGTAAGGATGCTTGAAAACCATGTTTTTCTGAACATTCGCTGGTCATGCCTACATATGGTAGGCTATTAAACCCTGTTCGTTCCCTGTATTGAGACCTTGGGGTGGATAATCGACCATATAGATGAAATGAAATTCCTAGTCAGTGATGACAATGGCGGATGCATCTGTGTTTTTGTCTCGACGGAGGTCCAAAAATACTACAAGCTCAGGCACTCAGAGGAGTGATTAAACATTGATTTCATATTAAAATACTATGAGTTCCATGACACCAATAGATTGATGGCCTCATGGTGGAATGAAGAAAAAAAATTCACAAACCGGAGCAACGGTTGGTATGGAACAACAAACTTAAGGGAGCCATACATTTATTAAATGGCTTTAATCTGTCGATTGTACGGGGAGAAGGATTGTGCCAAGTTTTCAGAGGCATGGATTACCCTAGCATACACTGTGGCCATCTTTGGGAGCAACATCAACTGGGGATAAATTATTTCAAAATAATTAAGAACGAATATATTGGAGGCCCAAACATGAAAGGATGGAGAAACGCCTGCTTTTCACATGGCATTGTACCTAATAGACGTCATCTGCGCAAGGAACATATTCGCAGGCATGAATATGAGATGGCATGTCACCAAGCTACATGTACATGTCTACTTCAACATTCTATGGGAAAATAGGTACAAAAAATCCTATTCTCTCATCTGCGATGAATTTATAGCTCGGGTCTATTTTATTATTTTTAAGAAAGAATGCCCAAGACTTTCGGTAGTGACCAACAAAATGATCTCAAAAGTAATCCATTGGTACCTAGAGGAAACCATGACTTATATCAGGGTGTTTGGGGCCATCGACGCACCACATTTACTCCCCTCTCACGTCCCAGACCGACTCGTTGTGGGAGAAATCGGTTACCAAACCATCTTGCAGGGCTATAATGCCACTCTGGTTAAAGACAAGAAGCGATCATTCATACCCTATGGTTTCCATATATGGGTTTACATGGTGAAGGATACTACACAATCTAAACAAGAGGGTTTGAGCCAACTAGAATAGAGATTCCCCACATGTCGATTTCGCAAACATGACCCTAGTGGCCTAGTACTTCAACATGAATCACAAGTCTCCTCCTGCAGGCCATACACACATGATAAGTTTGAAGACTAAATCTTTACAGAATGTGCTCAGGACTGGGAGGAGGTGTTACAGAGAAACACTAACCCAAATATGACTAGATTTAAAGTGATGAGTATGGATGAGAAAGTTGAAACGATAGAACAAAAGGATCAAGAAGCCCTCAGGGTTATGGAAGATGTAAGGTAGCTAGAGAGGTAGTGGGGGGGCCTAGAGGGACCATAGTGATAATAGTGGAGGTCATTCAATGTAAGGTGGACTAGGTCCACTATATTATTAAATAAGACCCACTATGGTAGTTATATATAATAAATGGGTAATTAGATATAATAAATGTAAGAGGACTTTTTAGAAGGTTCTACTTGTAGAAGATTCCCCCTCTAGAATGTTCTTAGATGATGGTAGCACTATATAAAGGGGTTCAAGCAATGTAATAAGACATGAAGAGAAGTATTGTATTTGGAGTGGTAGCTCAATAGGAGGATGCCCCCTCGAAGAGGCAAGTGAACAGGAGAGGATCCCTTCCATAATATGATCCATTGTATGGTGTTGCCCTACCTCAAGGGTTTGATGGTAATAAATGAGATTTTGCATATTGTTCTTGTATATCTATTGCGGTGCTTTTGTATTCAGTATTGGGTTCTTAACAAGTGGTATCAAAGCACTTTTCTTGGCAGACATTGTGGGCAAATATTTTTTATTTTTGCAGATTTTTTTTCGGAGAAAAAAAAAGAGGGCCACGACATTCCAGAAATTTTCGGTATATGTATGTGAAAAATTTGTAGAAATAGGTGTATATCTGGGTTCCTCTCAGAAAAACACCCAAGTTGAAAAAAAAAATCGTCCGAAACGGAGTCCGGAAGGTCAAGATATTGAAGTTTTAAAATCTGCAATTTTTCAGGGTTTTTTCCGCGGACGGCGACACGATTTGTTTTTATTTATGTAGTAGCTAGAGGCAGAATTTTCTCAAACAAATTACATATCTGAATTCCTCTCCCAATTTCACCCAATTTCAAAAAAAAAATCAGCCAAAACGGAGTCCGGGAAGTGAAGTTATGAGCATTTTAAATTCAACTGTTTTTTAGGGTTTTTTCAGAAAAAACCACGATTTTATGTTGTAACTTATTGTTCTATTTTTTTGAGTTTTTTTCGTGACGGCTGCGGGAACGAAGGGTTCATAGGGTGCTCAGATGGCTATTTCTTCTCAAAACCTCAAAGAAATTCTTGAAACATTCAAATCTCAATTGTATGACACATTGCATGACAAATTTCATGACCTTGCAGATGTCCTCAATAATAGTCTTTGTAGTTCATTGGATAGCATGCAGGAGAGATTTTTTATGGAAGACATCATCAGGGATGAATATAATCAAGAAATATATGCTTGGTATGATTTTGAGAATGATTGTGATGATTGGTATATGGATAGTTTTCATTTCTGAGATGACAACCACTTCCATATTTTATTTGATGACTCTACTCTACCTTCTGTAGATGACATCAATGTTCCACATCAGGAGCTAGTTACCAGCGTTCAGTCTGCATATTCTACAGTGGTATTATTCCTTCTAGATTCTGCTACGACCCTTTTCCACTATGTGGATGGATCTTCTTATTTGGATCCACATGATAGGTGTCAGTCTTTGGAGCATCATTTGGAGTTGGTTATTGGGTTCCAAAATCTTCCACAGGGAGTTCACATGAGCACTTGGACATGGGACCTAGGCTTACAATGGTGGTTGGACTACTTCAGCATGGTGGATTTTCTTTCTACATGGGACCTTGGTTCTTCAGTCTTCTTCAGCATTATGGTCCACAATTATTCATGGGACCCTGGTATATGGTTGTACATCAAGCGTTGAGGACAACGCTTTCATAAGGGGGATGGAATGTAAGGTAGCTAGAGAGGTAGTGGAGGGGCCCAGAGGGCCCATAGTGATAATAGTGGAGGTCATTC
>ML792935.1:230784-280819 GCA_009831015.1 Picea engelmannii
ATATATATATATATATATATATATATATATATATATATATATATATATATATATATATATATATATATATAATTTTAAAAATATATATCTAAAAAACTCTTTATTGATTTGTCCAATTCTACTTCAACTTGTAAAGACATGGAATAACCACCATCACTTGTATTTTTCTTTTAAGTTATGTGCAAGTAACACATTATTACATATTATACATATTTTAAGTGTTTCGTAATTATTTTAATTTTTAGCTTTGAAATACATACAACCATTATTTTAAAACATTTCTAAAATACATGCATAAGTAACTTTGTTACTAGTTTGATTTTTCTACTCTTTTTCTCATAGTTGTCAAGATACCTTGTCTAGTCATTTTCTCATAGTTAAAATAACCATGTACATAATTTTCTCAAAGTTATTAAAATACATTATCTTGTCTAGTCATTTTCTCATAGTTGTCAAAATACCCATGTACATAAGTTTCCAATAGTTATTAAAATACATTATCTAGTCATTTTCTCATAGTTGTCAAAATCCCATGTGCATACAAACTTTTAAAGGTTTTTCGTATACCTTTAAATAAATTTATCCATGTTATCAATTTTTTTTCTAAATACATTATCTAGTCATTTTCTCATAGTTGTCAAAATCTTTTAAAAGTTTTTCGTATACTTTTAAATAAATTTATCCATGTTATCAATTTTTTTTTCTAATAATTGTGAGAGTACTTCATCTAGTCATTTTCTCATAATTGTCCATACAAAATTCTAATATTTTTCATTTATATTTAAATGTAAATTACATTTATTCATCTTATCTTGGTCATTTTCTCACAATTATAAATACAAATTTCTAATATTTTCCATGTACCTTTAACTTAAATTAAATTTATTCATCTCGTCTAGTCATTTTCTCATAATTGTCAAGATAAACATGTACATACAAACTTCTAAAGTTTTCCATATACCTTTAAATAAATTTATTCATATTATCAATCCTTCTCATAGTTAATAACTTACCTTTCCTTGTCATAGTTAACAAATTACCTTATCTAATAATTTTCTCATACTTATCCAGCTCCAACATGTACATATACAACCTTTTAAGATTTTCCATGCTTCTTTGACTTTAAATTAATTCATCTTATTTAATCATTTTCTTTGATCGTCAAGTATCTTATCTAATATTTTTCTCATATTTATTAAGTTTTGGATTTTCAATGTATATTGAACTTCAAATTAAAACTTTTCATTTTATCATATCCTTTTCTCATAGTTTTCAAAATACCCTTTCTCATAGTTGTCAAGCTCTTTCTTAGATACTTTATAACTATATAACTATAGTCAGTGTACTCGGCAATGCCCTATGAGCTAACTATCTTAATGGTCAAAAGGAAGGATTAGAATCTATTACTTGCTGTTTTTTCAAGTACAAAATTAGCACATTATATTAAGAATCTCTCTCTCTCTCTCTCTCTCTCTCTCTCTCTCTCTCTCTCTCTCTCTCTATATATATATATATATATATATATATATATGAGAGAGAGAGAATGAAATATTTTAAAATTTCCAAATTAAAATAAATTCTTATTATTTTTGTGGTGCATATATAATGTGTGAATATTTATCTTTAAAGGTGAATTGATGTGGTGAATACATTTTGTGCATCTAAGATGAATTTGTTTGGGGGTAACTAAATCTCATTCATGACTATTCAAACCCTACCATGAATTAGGTGCACAAGTTTCTTATTTATTTATTTTTCTTTTCAATATGAGTAATACATTGTTGATACCTAAATGTAATAGAGGAAGGCCTAACAATTTAACCCTAGATTTTCTGCAGAATATTAACTCTGTGGTGCATACATAATGGGTGAATATTTATCTTTATGAGTGAATTGATATCTCTATGGTCAATTGATGTGGTGAACACAATCTGCGTGTCTACAGTGAATCTAGTCTGCGGTAACTAAATCTCATTCATGACTATTCAAACCCAACCACCAATTAGGTGCACACATTTCTTATTTGTTTATTTTTCTTTTCAATATGAGTAATACACTGTTGATACCTAAATGTAATAGAGGAAGGCATAACAAAGTAACCCTAGATAGTTTGCATGAATATATACAATCAATAGAAACATGCAGAGAAGAGAGAGAAGCCAAACTTCAAAGTGAGTTAGTAGCAATGCTTCAAAGTGTGCTAGTAGCAATGCCTAATAACAAATTTAGATTTTAGAAGATAATATTTAGAGACAAATAGACAATAAACTATTAGGGTTTAAGACTTAGCTACATAAAATGGAGGCTAGATTACAATAAATAGAAAACATCAACCAAGAACAAAAACAATCAAGGAAGGAAGAAGAGGTCGAAGAAAATAACAATCTTAGGTACATGATTAAAGAGATAGAAGAAAAACTAATTAACAATTTGGCCTTAAATAGTATGGAAGTTGGAACACAAATTGAATATCAAACCTATCAAAGAAGAAATTAATAAGTTCATAGAGTTAGACCATAAGCGTAAAAGATCCTTGAACCTCATAATTTATGGTATAAAAGAACCAAATGATGACGACACATTAGCAATAGTCAATGATAAATTAAAAAATAAATCACAAATTGAAACAACTAGCCTTATATAAGTAAAAAGGTTGGGAAAAATAATTGAACATAAAGATAACTTGATTTAAGTTGTGGCGAGCTCTAATGTCCATAAATATGACATAGTAAAAATCTGAGATTAAAAGGGTCTGGAATATTTATAAATGAAGACCACATTCCAAAATATCAAGATAAATTAAGGAAGAGGTTCAAAAGGTATAGGAAGCTAGAAAGGAAGGAAAATGAGCAATAATTAAGAACCCGAAAGCTATTATTAGGGATAGAGACCAAAATGATAACAATTAATAGTAATTTGACACACTTGGAATCCTAACCTTCTAAGTCATCAAAACTTTAGTGATCTTGGAATGTTTGTTTTAATGTTTTTGAAGCATCAAAATAACATTTTAAAGAAATCCAAGTAATGTCTTACTCTTCTTAAGGTTTGATAGACCAATTTTGTGTTGATGGTTCCCTAGTTAGCAACATCGGACATACATTCTCTCATATTGGTCTTGCTGATTTGATCAAGGGAAATGACTCATTCACTCACAGAGCTTTGCTAGTGGTGAATGGCCTAGGCATAGTATTTCTCTTGATGAGGAGTAGATAGACTCGAGGTGCTCTCACATTGTCTACTCCAGGATGGAGTGATCTATATTAATTAGACGTGCATGTGAGGAAATAATCATCAACATAAATATAATATACAAATAATATATTTATAATAGAATGTATAAATATATAAATAATCAATAATTAATCATTAATAATAAGTTAATTAATGAAAATACAATATTGGAAAATACATGTCCATTAATGAAAGGGCACTCCTCCCGAGCATATATATTAAGGCCCTCAAATGTAATATATCATCTCATATAATATTTACTCACAATAACCTCTCATCAAGTTCACTGAGTCTTGTTGATATTTTTAGTGTGTAATTATTCTATGATAACAATAACATTTAAATAATAAGGAAATAATTATCAGTTATAAAATTAGAAAAATTCAACATGGTATCAGAGCTAGTTAAAAGATTTCAATGCCATATTTGATAGATCTGCTTCAGATATTCTATTTTTTGCAATTGTATGGTCATGGTCATGAGTGGTGTGTGCACACAGAGTGACCACATTCCCTTTGGTCACGATTTTCCTAATTATAGGGCACGACCGCCTTAAGGATTGCACTACATAGTGCGACCAACTTTTTTTGTCAATCTTTGTTTCTCTACAAGCTGGTGTCTAGTCTCATAGTAGAAGACAATATGGATGGTGTGGAGGTATAATAGAGGAGAGTACACTTCCAAATACTTTAGTGATTCATGCAAGGAGGCAGGGATCAAGAGGGAGTTGACTATTCCTTACAACCCATAGAAGAACAAGGTTTGTTTATTTAATCTCTCCTATATACTGTCTGAGTTTGTATTGACCCAAGGTTCATGTCTGTTCGGGTTTCCAACAAATCCTCTAAAACTATCGACCCTCCTAGTAAACTAGAAGGCAACGCAACACACAGAATGTGCTGCGTGGTCTCACACGACATAGCTTTAATGGGTGAATGTAAGACTCATTTTTTTATATCCTAGGATTGAGTACGAGATATGAGAACTGTATATTGAACCACTAGTATAACTGGTAACCACAATATAACATCATTTTCGAATACACAAGAAATATGGCAACTCATTCATTAAGAATAATAATAACTACAGAAGACAATAAACATATTCATGCATTTATCACATAACACAAGTGTTACCGTGGTTCACCCCCTCCTGGGCTACGTCCACAAAGATTTGTCTCTTAGCTCTTTTATTATAGTCTCTCTGGTGCTACAATGTCGCATGCTACAACTCTTCTCGGTTGAGTAAGATCTATATGATGCAGACTAGATCGCACCAAGCTCCTCAACCTGTGATCTAACCCTCAAGATCTACCCTACCCAACCCTCTTTAGCTCAACAAATTACAAAAATAGGTCATACAGCAAAATATTACATATCGCAATAACTCATAGATACTAGATAAGCTCGATAATACTTTGAACCCCCTATGATACCTCGGTATCTATATTTATATGTTTCTGTCTCTTCAACCATTACAATATGCTACACAAACCCTAACCCTAACGTCATTAGGTCTTCCCTGCATGAGCGTGTGTTGTTCTTCCTTCCAACTGTTGCTTTCCTCATGCATGCTTTCTTTCCCAAAATCACTTTGCTTTTCCTCTTTGGCCTGCTTCCAATAGACCCCCAACACTGACATGTGGCTCGTTCCGAGCCACCTAACCTTTGTGTTCTTCCTCGATCTCCTTGGTGATCACCTGGAACTTTTTCTTGAGCTCTGTTGCCTGTGTCTGCACCCGTGCAGTCTTCTCCTTGATTGTGTCCACTGCCTGGACTACAAATCCATCACTGATCAATCCTGCACACTCTGCCTAGGTCTATGCTATCTATGTTTTGGCTTCCTCTGCCTATTCCACGAATTCTGCTACCCGCTCTTGAAGCAGTTCCATTTGAGCTTGACGCTCCTATTTCTTTGTTTGCGCAGTGGTGAGTTCTGCCTGCAGTTTCTTCATTTGCTGCGCTCGTTTGACACGCTCTATGATGGCCATTGTCTTAGGCCTCTGATTGAGGCCTTGGATCGCTGCGTTGATCCTTTCTTCTTCCTTGTCCCACCTTTGGACCTACTGATCCTCCTCTAACTTTGTCCAAATCTATGATGATTTATCAAGAAAGTCGGTTGTTGTGCTGACCTGTTGTTCTATCTCCTGCAGCTACATCGTTACATCCTACTTACTTTTCTCTTTTACTGTTGGTGGAGTAGTTGGTGTGAGATGCTCTATGAGATTCTTGATCTCCTTCTGATATTGATCGACTGCCTGCACAATCTGATCAATCTTTTCTGCTACTGTAAGTTCATCCCTATGCACAGTCTGTGGAATCTTCTCATAAGTTCCTTCCACTTTTCATTCCATTTCGTTTGTGCACTCCCTCTCCTCTTGGGTCTCCAACTTAGCCTTTTCATATATTATTTCCAGCGCATCCCATTTCTCTGTTTCCTGCTGCAATTCAACTAAGTCTTTGTGTGCAAGAGACTATAACTCATGGTTTACGCTAACCTACAACTTGTGTAGATCTCTGGATGGTATCCGCTTCAATACCAGTTGGATTTGAGCTAATTATTTTAGGGGTGTCTGACCCATGATCTCGTCCATACACATCATATTGGGTGTGATGTGGAATGTTACATTCGGCTGCAGTATTGTATGGACTGGATCTCTCTATTCTTCTTCCACTCTTTACTCTATCTGCGGTGTTGATGGCCCTGCTCCCATGTTGTTGCCTACTATGTGTGCTTCCCCGATTTTCTTGAGGAACTTTCGCATGTCTACCAGATCCTCTTGAATCCTATCCCTGTGGTGCACAACATTGTGAAAATCCTCGGATAGACAATCCTGGACCATTCAAGCTATCATTTCTCCATCATCCTTCATGATCATATATTATGGAGCTATTCTTTGTGCCTTCATCTTCTTGCGTGCTCCTCCTATTTGTGTGGTTGGCCTCTTATTCCCACTTGGTTCTTGTGGGTTGGGACTTGGTGTGGTCCCCCGTGCTGCCTCAGCCTATTTGTGTTGCACTTGAGTTGGCTGCATCATGTTCTTTTTCCCCATTTGGGTCCCTGTCTTAGTTTCCCCTTCATCTGTCTTCTTTGTCTTTGTCTGGCCCATCCTCCGTTTCTTGGGCACTGAGACTTCTTGAGGCTGTGTTTCTCCCTGCCCTGCCTCTTCTTCCGATATCTTTTCCAGCAAGTCGTGGGTGAGGATTGGAATCTTCCATTCATCTACCTAGTATTTGATCACCATGTTGATGTCGCCCTTTGTGATACAGTAGCCCATTTGTAGCCATTGTTTATCGAGGTCCTTTTGTGCCTGTATCCACATTGCATGTCGTGTGGCCTTAAAGTTGGCGATGTCCCGAAACTGCGTGACATCCTCTAGTGTTATTCTCCACATGTTGTTGATGGCCTCCTGCAAATTGTGTAGGTCCCCTTCAAATATGGACAGTTCATCCTTTTGTTCTTAGCATCCGACATGGCTTTCAACAATAAATATCTTACTCCCTTATTAGGTTTGGGTCTTGTATCGAAAGTTACATATCTCGGTTCCCTCCATCCCATAAAGGCTATTGACATGATTAGCCATGAATAGTGAAACTTTGTTCCTAGATCCTGCGCATCCTTCCAGTCATCCAGGAACAAGTTCAAGAGGTAGGGTTCCCAACTCACTGTGGTGCCCTTGGCGCATTGAGCTGCAACTACAAAAAATCCAACTGAAACTTCCTCCCTTCGAAATTTTCTTAGCAGCTTACATGATAATATTTTTGAGCCCATTTGTGTTGCGACATCCTTGATCCTCTTAATAATGATCCCTCGTGTCCCTCCGTCGGTACCATACTTCTTCTTCATCTCTTATGCTAGTGATTTCTCTTTAGCTTTATCATCAAGAAGCTGCGTGGGATCCATGCCCCTGGATGGCAACCCTGTTATGTTTGAAATAAACTCTACATCTATTGAGATGAGCGTGTCCAACCATATATCCCCGCCATGTGTGACTGCCAACAACTTTTTGACGCAACCTCTTGCGTACTTCCCTCTGCCAAAATGTGGTAAGTCTAGCACACCTAAAATCCCTGTTTTCTCCAATCCTGTTGCCCATCGGAGTGGCTGATCAATCGGTTCCCCAACTGGATTTACCCCCACAGTCTCTAAATATACCCTCTTTGCAAGTTCTAGAAACTTGTTTGTGTCTGCTACATCATGGTCTGAGTATTTCAGCTTGTCAACATGACCCAGTAGGTCTGGTTTCACCTATACCCCATCTGGTATATGTGGTATAATGATTGTTGCGACAGGTTGCTTGCAAGGTGACCTAGGTACCTGCTTCTTGTCTTTCTTCGACGATGGTTGGATCGAAGTTCCAGTGGCCTCCGTTTATACTTTGAAATACCATTCTAGCCAACTCGTGACATCCTCCACTATTCCTTCTGGTGGGTGGTCTGACACGGTGGTTTGATACTTGTCTGGCTCGACTGTTGTTTCCTGGTTCGTCGTCGTTCAATTGACTCTCGGAGTTGCTTCGGTGTTCTTTGGTTGTGCTTCCTTCAGGGTTTCTACATCCTAGTTCTACTGCTCCTATACCTCTATCGGTCTGTCTATATTCGTGCCCTCCAGTGATTTCTTTTTGGTTTCTTCCACTACAGGTGTTGGGTTCACTGGTGTTGTGTCTGGAGATGGGATTTCGTCGATGTTGACGATCTCCGGTGGCTGTTGTTCACCTTCATCTAATTGTACCCATGATCTGGTTCTAACTCTGGGGTGTCTGGTACTCTATCTTGCTTCTTCTTTCTTTAGTGGTGCCATGTCAATGAATTTCAAATGTTTGTTGAGTTTGAGTGGTCTCTGTGACCTCTGTGAAATCCGCTCTGTGCTCCTTAGCCTCTATCGCTCGCTGTCTATTCTCCTTTCGCAAATGGAATCTTTTCTCCCGCGTCCGTGTGTTGTATGGGCTTCACACAAAGCTTGTTGAGGACACTTCCTTAATTATGGGTTCAATGCACCTCTGACTCTTTCATACCTTCCATTACTCTGCCTTGCTGACTCTAGTTGGCGTGATTAATGTGTTTTCCCATCGGTCCTTTCTGGCCTTCAATTCCTCCTGACTTCGGCATTTCGTACTACTTTTGTCGTCTTTCTGTTTCCCGCTTGTTTCCTTTTTACATGGTCGTTGTCCTCCTCCTTGATGATTTTTTGTTTATAAGTATGTGTGTCCTTTCTATCCCTAGCACACCGTGCCTCTGTTGGTTCTTTCTGATATACTGTTCTTTTTTTTTTACTGCACAGTGGGTGGTCGATTGTCCTTATACAGCTTCAGTCGACTCCCATTGATCATCCCTCTGAGTTCTGCACCTGATAAATCTCTCAACTATACAAATCCTCCATTTGTGACAGATTGTGCTTCATATGGTCCTAGCTAGTGCATCCTTAGCTTGCCTAGGTGCTAAAATGATTTGTTGTCATACATTAATACTAGGTCTCCTTCCTTGACCATTTTCTTATTGATGTGTCTATCATGCCAAGCTTTGTCCCTTGCTTTCTGAACTTGTTGGTGGAACCCTGCTAAGATCCAGTCTTCCTTCATGGTCATCAACCTATTTAGTATCTCTTTTACTGTGCCTCGTTCTGTCATATGTGTGATTGCTGCTACACGCAAGCTTGGTACTAAAAATTCTAATGGAACCACTGCTTCTTGGCCATAGACCAGTTTAAATGGCGTGTTCCCTGTCAACTTTTTGCATGTAGTCATGTAGGCCCATTATATTGCCAGTACTTTGAGGTCCCAATTGTCCCTGTTGACGTTACAGATCTTTGTGAGCACATTCTCAAGGATTTTGTTAAATGATACCACTGTGACATTTGCCTGTGGGTGATATGGTGTGCTCTTCTGATGATGGACTTCAAACTCTTCAGTCATAGCAATGATGGTGTTGTTTATGAAGTGCATGCCTTGGTATCTCATCAAAACTCTTGGACATCCAAATCTAGTGATCACCTGTTCAAATAAAAAGTGTGTTGTTGTTTCTGTGCTGCAATCTTTCACTGGTGTGTCTTTCGCCCATTTTGTTAGGTACTCCATCGCGGTGATAATGTACCTAGCTCCTGTTCTCTTTGTTGGTGGGTTGATTGGTCCCACAAAGTCTATTTCCCACTTATCAAATGCTTGAAATGTTACTTGTGGTTGTAATGGCGTATCATCCCTTTTGTTGGGTTTACCTACCCTTTGATAGACATCACATCTTTGACAGTACTCCTTCAACTCTCTTTGAATCGTCGGCCACCATAGTCCTGTGTGCAATACCTTCTATGCGATATCTTTTCCTACATAATTTCCTCCTGCTATTCCCTCATGGGATTCTATTAAGACTCTTGGTCTTTCATGCTCTAACACATATCTTCACAAGATGCTACATGTGCCCATTTTCTATAAGTGTCCTACGATAAGTTTTAGTCTGTAGTGCGAACTACCGAGTTTTTCTTCTGTGCAGTGTTATATTCTTGCGACGCAATACTGTGCTGAAGTACTGAATGATATCTACGAAGTATTCATCAACAATCTGGACTGAGAATAACTGTGCATCCGGGAAGTTGTCTTCTAAATTTGTAGGGTCTTCTCCATTTGTAACTCTTGATAGGTGGTCAGGTCCTGCATTCAATTTTCCTAGCTAACTATTACTTCAAAGTCAAATTCTTGAAATAGTAGTAACCATCAATAGATTCTCCCCCCCAACACTAACTTGTTGACTAGGTATTTTAGGGCTGGGTGATCTGTGAACATCTTAAATTGTTTCCCCAATAAGTAATATCTAAACTTTTGCAGTGCATAGACCATAGCTAGGCCTTCCCTTTCTATAGTGTTATAGTTCTTCTTTGATTCTGATAGCTTTCTAATCTCAAATGCTATCGGGTGATCCAAGTCTCCTGCTCCTGGTTGCGCCTAGATAGTTCCAAGTGGTATGGATGATGCATCCACATGTACGTGGAATGTCATTTTCCAGTCTGGAAATACTAATATTGGTGCGGTGACCATCTTTTCCTTCAGGGTATTCAGACCGTGTTGACATTCGTCATTCCACTGAAAATTTGTATCCTTTCTTAACACATTTTCCATTGGTGCAGTAATATGCACGTACCATTCGATAAATTTCCTATAGTATCCTATGTGTCCAAACGTCACTCTTAGCTGACGGACTGTTTTTGGTGATGGTAAGTTAACAATTACTGCGATCTTTGCAGGATCTACTAATAAACCTTGTTTGCATACTATGTGGCCCAATAGTATCCCAAACGGTGTTCCAAATATGCATTTCTTTATATTCATTTATATCTGGCATTGCCTACATCTTTCTAACATTAGTCGTAAGACTTCTACATGGTATTTCAACAAACTATAGACCGTCCAATCGTCTAGGTATATCTCTAGGAACTGGTGGATGAATTCTTTAAATGCAACGATGACTACTTTGAAAAATATTGCTGGTGCATTCTTTAGTCCAAACGGCATGACTGTGTACTGGTAGGATGCCCATTCTGTCACAAATGTGGTCTTGTATCTATCTTCCTGTGATATCTTGATTTGATGGTAGCCTGAGAATCCATCAGTAAATGAGTAAGCTTCATGTCCACCTACATTCTCTAACACTTCATCCATGAAAGGTGTAGGGTATGGGTCATGTAGGCATGCATCTTTCAACTTCCTCAAGTCGATGCATATCCTAATCCCTCCTTGTTTCTTGTCTTGCACTACCATCGAGCTTATCCATTCTGATTCTTCAATCTGTTCTATGATTCTGGCTTCGAGCATCCTGTCGATTTCAGCTTTGACTTTCAGCTTATATATTGGGTTTAGTCTGTATGGTCGATGTCTGATTGCTCTCTCTTCCAGTCTAAGTGGTATCTTCATTTCTCCTAGATCTCTGGCTATACCCTTCATCTCTGTAAATGTTGTGGTAAACAAGTCAGTGTACTCGCACAATAACTTTTTTATGATTTATACAATTTGCTCATCCCAGTAATCTCCAATGCTGGACATTTTGGGATGCTCAATTGTCCCAATTTTGACTTTATTTACCTTGATCGGCGTGGAAACAACTTCTGATTCTATAGGTGGTCCTTCCACTTCTCTTTCGCCTTCTGCTTCTTCGATCTAAATATTGTGCGGATTGTCTTCATCTGGTGCTTCCTCTTGCACATGGTAGCATGACAACAATTCCTTAATTGTCTATTTGTTCCGTTGTTTTTATTTTGTTATGAGTTCAATTTCTGGTCCCTCAATGAATATCACACCTTTTATCTATTTTAGAGCTGCATCTATATTGGGGTTCTCATGATCGAATGAGAAAGTGACTGTACAATTATGTTGCAATGTCATCCAGGTCACAGTTCCCTTGCGCAGTTCCTGGTCTATATACCAGTTCGGTGGTATGCCCTCTAGAGTGTGTATGAAATGAGGAGGCCATTCCTCTGGGGGTGCCATTTTCCACAACGCTCTACACTTCTCCAAGTGTTCCACTAGTGCCCCCTGTCCATCGTACCTCTGTTGCTTGTTATTTTTATGTTCTGCGTCGAACCTTATGTGCAATAACTGTTTACATTGGTACCAATCTGTGATTGTCTCCTTCTGTGCTCCCCACCATCTTGCAGGTGTGGCCTTGAGTGTTATATCAAGTGCTAACAGTCTCTGATTCTTCAAGACTTCATCTTCATATTGTTCCAAGAATGTTTCCAAATCATTTATTCCGTGGAAACTGGGTGGTTCTCTTATTTCCGTGCCTACCCATCTTACTGCGTGGTCTATTCGTGCACATCTTCTCGTGGACACTTCGTGTAGCCTTTGTTGCCAGTTCTCTAAACCAATGTATGACTCTGTCACACATGAAGTATTTTCCACCAAATGAGTATCCCATTTGTAGTTGGGTTCACGTAATCCTCATTGCGCACAGTTGTTCTGTACAACTGGTTGAGTTACTCTAGGTCTAGGAAAGTAGGTTCTATAAGCCTCTCCCCTTCTGATGGATCTAATGGTGCGATGACCCTGTATTCGCCTGACTCAAATGTCATTTTCCTAGTTTTAAGTTGGTTACGGTTTGGTTGTCAAATGCTCAATCTAGACCAAGCAACATTGGATATGGTGTTGTGTCGTCCACTATTTCAATGACTTCAAAGCCTACTTTAGTGCGCACTCCATCGAGGTCTACTGTTACTCATTTCAGTCTACCGATAGGTAGGACTCTGTGTTGGTTTGTTAGTTTCAATTGAATAGGTGAGTATCCTAATGTGGGTTCTCCCATACATTGCCATGTCTTCTTTGGTAATACATTCACTTCGGATCCTAGATCTAGTATGATATCTCCCATGTTGAAATCTCCAATGTTGGCATTCAGTATGAACTCCCTACTCGTTCTTCTCCTTGTATGCAGGTGATTGAATTTTTTTGGTTCTAGTTTTCCTTCCGTCTCGATGCTACATTTTTCTAGTATGTTTTGCAATATTTTCACAGATGATGGATCATTTAATACTTTTACACATGATTTCAAAAAAACTTTGATTGTACTTACTTGTCCCATGGGTTTCATTTCATTGGTATCATCCAATAATGGAGGCATCTCGTACTCTGGTGCTTCCTTGCTTTGCTGCGCAGTTGAAGTCGATGCCATGTCTTCCTTATGAAATTCTTGTCTTGCTTGCTTAAATATCTCCTTCTCCGTCTATGCGTCAAACTGCTTCTTTGGTTCAATGTTCCTCTTCACCCACTGATTTTGTGTTGGCTCTTATCGAGCTGCGTCGTTTCTTGCTTTAGCTCCTCCGTAGGTAACTATGTTGATGTGTCGTCCTTCATCCCTTGCTTCAGTTGAGATCCATTGAAAATTCTAGTTGTTCTGGTTTCTCTTTTTCTGAATCTTTACTAATAGTCTTGGACATGCTTCTGTATCGTAATCTGATGCGTGACAATACATACAAGTCGTTGGTGGAAGAAAAAATTCCCTTGCATAGTGTCCTGGTTGTTAAAAATTGTGACATACCACTGGTCCTCTACCTTGTCCAAAACCTCCTCTAACTCTTCCCCCACCTCTGTAGCTTGCTTGATCTCCTCTCGGTGCGTTATACTGAGGCGCCCGATTATACTATGTGGTATTGTACTGAGGCTGTGTTGTGTTGTACTGTGGTTACGCTTTATTATATGGTTGCTGCGCAGTATTATATTGCTGCTACAAAGTGTTGTATGGAGCTGGAACTTGATTAAACTGTGGTGCGGCTTGCTCCATCATCATTTGTTCCTGCACTCTATATGCATTTGATGTCCTTTCTCGCATCAACTCCAAAGTTCTACAATCTTTGTCGTCGTGGCCTACTGACTTGCAAAAGGTGCGATATGAACTCTTTGGGACTGTTTGGTACTTCTGCATCATCGTGCAGTGATATGGATCGTGACCTGGTTTCTTGTAGATTTCGCACCATAATCCTCCTATTGGTAACAGATTTGGCATTCCTCCTGCCATATACTGCGCGAATGTTGGACATTCATTATTGTGGTGTCCTTCCTTCCTGCATGTGGTACACCAAACAACTTCTCATTTTTCCTTACTCTTATTCTAGTTTAGTTGAAACGTTAAGTTCTTCAAATCCTCCTTTAGTTCTTCAATAGCTGGGTCAGTTTGTTGATACTGGTTTTCTTCGAGTTGCAGGGTTGCTTGCAGAGTCTCTGCCTACGTTTGAAACTTCTTCACAGTGGATACTTTAAGTGTGGTAGCAATTAATTGACGAATAGGTGCCTATGTTGCATATCAGTCATGGAATATTTCAACTTTCCCTTTAATCGCTTGAATCTCTGGTCAATCTACCATATAGATTCTCCTGGTTTATGTCTTATTTCGATCATCTCGTTCATGTACTGATCCTCTGAACTTGGTTTCTAGAATTCATTAATCAGTAACTTCTTAATGTTGGTTAGTTTCCTTATCGTTCCAGGTGCACTGTTTTTATCTAGACTCATGTACCAGTCTAATGCGCAGCCTCTTAGCGTAATGGCTAACTGCACAAGTTTAGTATCTTCATCAGTGATTTGTTTTTATTCCCAGATCTTTGCACAAATGAACACGTGTTTCTCAGGGTCTTCCTTTGCTTCACCTCAAAATTATGGTAACCCGATGGTGGTATCGTGTCCTGCCATTCTAAATGTTGAACTACTACCTCCATGCGGTGTAGATACTTGACTAGTGCTGCCTAAACTAGCTCATCCAATTGTTGTTCCTTGTGTATATTTACTTCCTGCTGTCTGATTGCTTCTAAACTTCGGTTTTCTAAACGTTGGTGTTCTCTTTGGTGTATTAGTCGCACATGGGTTTATGGGTTCCACATTGACATTAATATGGATAGGATTTTTTCCTTCTCTTCCCATTCTTGGACCTCTCGTCTTCCTCTCATATGTTGCATGCAGGATTTCCTCATTTTTCTCCATAGCCCGAAGATCCTCTACCTATTCCTCATCACTCACCAAGCCTTCCCTCATGGTTACGACTCTCTTCTTGGTATTCACCTTGTATTGGTAGGGTACTCTGCTATGCGTCTTTCTAGTTGTCGCCATGATCCGCTTGATCTGGTCATCATCCATCATGATTGGGTCCGAGGGTTCATCCTCCTTTCCATTATCCTTTCCTCCTTCCATTTCTCCTCTTTCTATCAGTGCTTCCCCCCTTCCCCCATGAACGCAGGTAAGTTTAGTTGTCTGACTCCATTGTCAGTACACCTGTGTTATATAGAAGTATACAACGATCAAATGTACCTTCCTCGAGGTCTGTGTAGAAACTCTTTCTCTGCTATGTTGTACGACTTCACTGTGTCGCCTACAAACTCTGTTATAAAACTTGCCACAATATTTTCAAGCCAAAAATCGAATTCGCGGGTGAATTTGTTGTTCACGTGATGTAACTTTTTGATCTGTACCAGATTCCAATCTAACGGTCGAATCTGGTTTGTTGCATGGTTATCCTTCAACCTTAGTATCCACTCTTGCAATAGATGTGGAAAATCGCAGAAAAATAATTCATGTAAATCAGTAAAAACGTATTTCTCAAGATATTTGTGGGGTGTTACTCTAGGGTTTTTATTGTCTTTCTGTGCAAACTCTATCTCTTTTGTTCTTAGCCAAGTTTTGATCTCTGCTTTTATGGGATTCCACAGTCTCAACATCCCCTTCTAGTAGCTCATTGCTTTCTTCTTTTCTTTACTCTTCTCTTGCTCAACCTATCTCATCTACCCAATCCTCTCATTTTCCTAACAATGGCAATGAAACCATTTGTTGGTTTAATCTCTCCTATATATTGTCTAATTTTGTATTGACCTAGGGTTCATGTCTGTTCGGGTTTGCAACAAAGCCTCTAAAACTATCATCCCTCTTGGTAAACTAGAAGGCAATGCAATGCACAAAATGTGTTGTGCAGTCTCACTCGAGATAGCTTTAATGGGTTATTGTAAGACTCATGTGCTTACAGCCTAGTATTGAGTGCGAGATATAAGAACTGTATATTGAACCGCTAGTATAACTCGTAACCACAATATAACATCATTTACGAAGACATAGGAAATACAACAACTGATTCATTAAGAATAATAATAACTACTAAAGACAATAAATATATAGATGCATTTATCACATAACACAGGTGTTACTGTGGTTCACCCCCTCTTGGTTTGCGTCCGCAAAGATTTGGCTCTCATATCTTTTATTATAGTCGCTATGGTGCTATAGCGCCATGCGCTTACAACTCTTCCTGGTTGAGTAATATCTATATGAGATGGACTAGATCACACTAGGCTCCTCAACCTATGATCTAACCCTCAAGATATACCCTCCCCAACCATCTCTATCTCAACATCTTACAAAAATAGGTCATATAGTAAAATATTACATATCACAATAACTCTAGATACTAGCTAAGCTCGATAATACTCCAAACCCCATATGATACCTCAGTATATATATTTATATGTTTTTGGATCTTTAGCCATTACAATACGCTGAAAAAACCTAACCCTAACGTCGTTAGGTATTCCCTTCATGCGCGCATTTTGTTCTTCCTTCCAGCTGTCACTTTCCTCGTGCATGCTTTCTTTCCCAAAATCGCCTTGCTTTTCCTCTTTGGCCTGCTTCCAACAAGGTTGTAGAGAGGAATAACATGTCCATTGTAGAGGTTGCAAAAGCCATGATTCATGATCATGATTTTCCCATGTTCTTATGGGGACAGGCATCTAGTACATCAATGTACGACCAAAACAGGAGTCCTCACCGGATCTAGGGGGACAAGAATCTTGAGGAGGATTTCACAAGTGTGAAACCAAAGGTCATTCATTTGAAGATATTTGGTTTCCTAGTCTATATTCATGTCCCCAAGAAGAAAAGGATGAAGTTGGATCCTTATGGGAATAAGGGGACGCTTATTCGATAAAACGAGACATCAAAGGCTTATAGAATCTACATCCTAGGACAATGCCAGATAGAGGTCAATCAAGATGTGACCTTTGATGAAGACACAACCTTCAAGATGTCCTAAGAGTCTCCAATGGAGATCTATAGTGAGAAGCAGAAGGCTCCAAAGGATGTGGGTTTTTCCCTCTGTTCCAGTTTATCATCCTTCAGACTATCAAGAGAAGATAGCATATCCAACTGAACCAGTGGACCCGCCTAGAGTCGTTTCTCCAGAGATCAGGAAGAGGCTAGTCTGGCTTCATGATACATTGCAATATGCAGAGAGGCATGTGACTCCTTGTGGTACTTTTAGGTAAAGTAGATGATCTCAAACATTATTGAGTTATATGGCATTGATGAGTCACATCATTGATTTTGAATCTTCCAGTTATGAGGAGGCAACATGCCAGCAAGTTTGGAGAGATGCCATGATGGAGGAATATCAGTCCATCATGAAGAATCATGTGTGGGATATTGTGCCAATACATGAGGGGAAGTCAATGGTGACTTCCAATTGGATATACAATATCAAGCATGCAGGAAATGGAAGCATCGAAAATTAAAATGTGAGGTTCGTGGAAAGAGGGCTTTCCCAGAAAGAGGGCATGGACTATGAAGAGATATTTTCTCTAGTCACCAGGTACACTTCCATCAGGACCATTATTTCCATTGCAACAATAATGGATTGGATATTACACTAGATGGATGTAAATATTGCATTCATCAATGGTGGGATTGAGGAGGAAGTGTACATAAAAAAACCCTCAGGGATTTGAGGTACATGGGAGGGAGTATCTGTTTGGAGGATGAAGAAGGCCTTGTATGGACTCAAGCAGGCACACAGGGCATGGTACTCTAGGATTTATGGATACTTGATGAGATTAGGCTTAACCAAGAGTGAAGCAGATCCCAACCTTTACTATAATGTTGTTGATGGTGATCCTTTGATCTTGTTGTTATATGTTGATGAATTGTTCCTTATGGGAGCAGACCGACTCATCGATCCGTGCAAGATGGAGTTGGCCTTTGAGTTCAAGATGAATGATTTTGTCTTGGTGCATTATTTCTTGGGATTGGAGGGGTGGAAGAAACCAGGTAAGATCTTCCTTGGATAAGGAAAGCTCTCAGTTGAGATCTTGATCAGATTCAGTATGATGGATTGCAAGTCCATGGCTACACCTATGATGAAAAATCTGAAGAAGCTGAGTGATTCCACTTCAGATTCATATCTGGTGGAGCCCACTATGTATATGAAGCTGATTGGATCCTTGATTTACCTGGTTAACACTAGGCCAAATATTTTCTTTGCAGTAAACACCCTCAACCAATTCATGGTTTAGTCGAGGAACTTTCATTGGGTTACAACAAAACATGTATTGAGGTAACGCATGGTAGAGTTGAATATGGTCTGAGATATGACTTAGGTGGTGGAGTGAGGTTGTAGGGATATAATTATTATGATTGGGAAGGGAGTGCAGTGGACATAATAGAACCTTTGGGTGTTTCTTTAGCTTTGTATCAACTATGATATCTTGGTTTAGTAGGAAGTAGACTTATGTAACACTTAATACAATAGAAGTAGAGTATATCACAACCCGTTTCACAAGTTGCGAAGCAGTATGGCTTCAAAAAATTCTTGCATCACTATTTGATCAAGAGCTAGAGATGACCTTAATACACTATGATAATCAAAGTTGTGTCAATATTTCATAAAATCCAATATTTCATGACAAGTCGAATCACATTGAGATCAAATATTACTTCATCTAAGACATCGTATAGAAGGGAGTAGTAAATCTCCACTACATATCCATAGATGAGCAAATTGCGAACATTCTCACCAAGCCTCTGTTGAAGAAAAAATTTGTATACTTCAGAGACAAGCTTGGCATGATTCATAATGTCTCCCTTATTGAGAGGGAGTGTTGATGGTTCTCCAATTAGCAGCATTGGGAATACATTCTCCTAGATTGGTCATGTTGATTTGAACAAGGGAAATGACTCTTTCGGTCACAGATCTTTTCTAGTGGTGAATGGCCCAGGCGTAGTCTTTCTCCTCACGAGGAATGGATAGACTCAAGGTGCTCTCAGATTTCTTGCTCCAGGATGAAATGATCTATATTAATTACACGTGCATGCGAGGAAATAATCATCAACATAAATATAAAAAATCAACCAAGAACAAAAACAATCAAGGAAGGAAGAAGAGGTCGAAGAAAATAACAATCTTAGGTACACGATTAAAGAGATAGAAGAAAAGCTAATTAACAATTTCGCCCTAAATAGTGTGGAACACAAATTGAATATCAAACTTATCAAAGAGGAAATTAATAAGTTCATAGATTTAGACCATGAGCATAACAAAAGAGCCTTGAACCTCATAATTTATGGTATAAAAGAACCAAATGATGAGGACACGTTAGCAATAGTCAAGGATAAATTAAAAAATAAATCACAAATTGAAACAATTGGCCTTATAGAAGTAAAAAGTTTGGGAAAATTAATTGAATATAAATATAGGTTGATTTGAGTTATGGCGAGCTGTAGCATCCATAAATATGACATAGTAAAAATCTAAGATTAAAAGGGTATGGAATATTTATAAATGAATACCTCAATCCAAAATATGAAGCTAAATTAAGGAAGGATGTTCAAAAGTTATAGGAAGTTAGAAAGGAAGGAAAATGGGAAATAATTAGGAACCCAAAATATATTATTAGGGATAGGGACCAAAAGAATAACAATTAATAGCAATTTGACACACTTGGAATCCTAACCTTCTAAGTCATCAAAACTTTAATGATCTTGGAATGCTTGTCTTAATTTTTTTGAAGCATCAAAATAACATTTCAAAGAAATCCAAGTAATCTCTTACTCTTATTATGGTCCGATAGACCATTTTTGTGTTGATAGTTCTCCAGTTAGCAACATCGCCCAAACATTCTCTCAGATTGGTCCTACTTAATTGACCAAGGGAAATGCCTTTTTCACTCATAGAGATTTGCTAGTGGTGAATGGCCTAGGCATAGTCTTTATATGGACGAGGAGTGGATAGACTCAGGGTTCTCTCACATTTTCTACTCCAGGATGGAGTGATATATATTAATTAAACGTGCATGTGAGGAAATAATCATCAACACAAATATAATATACAAATAATATATTTATAATATAATGTACAAATATATAAATAATCAATAATTAATCATTAGTAATAAATTAATTAATGAAAATACAATAATGGAAAATACATGCCCATTTATGAAAGGGCACTCCGCCCAAACATATGTATCTAGGCCCTGAATTGTAATATATAATATCATATAATATTTACTTAAAATAACCTCTCATCAAGTTTGCTAAGTCTTGTTGATATTTTTAGTGTGTAATTATTCTATGATAACAGTAACATTTAAACAATAAGGAAATAATTATCAGATATGAAAATTAGAAAAATTCAACATGGTATTAGAGCTAGATAAAATCTTTCAGTGCCAGATTTGATAGATCTGCTTCAAATATTTTATTTTTTACAATTGTACGGTCATGGGCGTGAGCGTTCTGTGCACATAGAGCGACCACATTGCCTTTGGTTGTGGTTTTCCTAATTACAGGGCACAACCGCCTTAAGGATTTTACTACATAGTGTGACCAACTTTTTTTGTCACTCTTTGTTTCTCTACAAGATGGTGTATAGTCTCATAGTGGAAGACAAGTTGGATGGTATTGAGGTAAGATAATGGAGGAGAGTACACTTCCAAGGACTTCAGTTATTTCTGCAAGGAGGCAGGGATCAAGAGGGAGTTGACTTTTCCTTACAACCCACAACATAACAGTGTTGTAGAGAGGAAGAACATGTCCATTGTAGAGGCTGCCAAAGCCATGATTCATGATCATGATTTACAAATGTTCTTATGGGGAGAGGGATATAGTACATCAATGTACGACCAAAACAAGAGTCCTCACCGTATCTTGGGGGACAATACTCCTGAGGAGGATTTCATAAGTTTGAAACTAAAGGTCAGTCATTTGAAGATCTTTGGTTTCCCAGTCTACATTCACGTCCCCAAAGGAGAAAAGGAAAAAGTTGGATCCTTCTGGGAATAAGGGGAAACTTGTTCGATACAAGGAGACATCAAAGGCTTATAGAATCTACATTCCATGACAATGTCAGATATAGATTAGTAAATATGTGACCTTTGACAAAGACAAAACCTTCAGGAGGTCTAGAGAGTATCACATGAAGATCGATAGTGAGGAGCAGGAGGCTCTGAAGGATGTGGGTTCAGGTCCCTCCGTTCCAGTTTATCATCCTTCAGACTATCAGGAGAAGTTAACAGATCCAACTAAACCAGTGGACCTGCCTAGAGTCGTTGTTCCAAAGACCAGGAAGAGGCTAGTATAGCTTTTTGATACACTGTAGGATGTAGAGAGACATGCGACTCCCTGTTTTACTTTTAGGTAAAGTATATGACCTCATAAATTCTCTAGTTATATAGCATTGATGAGTCACATCATTGATTCTGAACATTCTAGTTATGAGGAGGAAACATGGCAACAAGTTTGGAGAGATGCCATGATGGAGGAATATCAGTCCATCATGAAGAATGATGTGTGGGAGATTGTGTCGAGACCTGAGGGGAATTTAATGGTGACTTCCAATTGGATCTACAAGATCAAGCATGCAACAAATGGTAGCATCGAAAAGTACAAAGAGAGGTTTGTGGAAAGAGGGTTCTCCCAGAAAGAGGTCGTGGACTATGAGGAGATGTTTGCTCTAGTTGCCAGGTACACTTATGTCAGGACCATTATTTCCATTTCAATAGTCATGTATTGGATATTACACTAGATGGTTGTAAATACTGCATTCATCAATGGTGGGATTGAGGATGAAGTTTACATAAAAAAACCTCAAGGATTTGAGGTACATGGGGGGCAGTATCATGTTTGGACGATGAAGAAGGCCTTGTACGGAATCAAGTAGGAACACCGGGCATGGTACTTGAGGATTGATGGATACTTCATGAGATTGGGCTTAACCAAGAGTGAAGCAACTCCCAACCTTTACAACAAGGTTGTTGATGGTGATCCTTTGATCTTGGTTTTATATGTTGATGAATTGTTCCTTACGAGAGAAGACCGACTCATCGATCATTGCAATAAGGATTTGTCCTTTGAGTTCGAGATGAATGATTTTGGCTTGATGCATTATTTATTGGGATTGGAGGGGTGGTAGAAACTAGGTAATGTATTCCTTGGACAAGGGAAGTACACAGTTGAGATCTTGAGCAGATTCGGTATGATGGATTGTAAGTCCATGGATACACTTATGATGAAAAATATGAAGAATATAAGTAATTCCACTTCAGATTCAGATATGGTAGACCCCACTATGTATAGGAAGTTGATTGGGTCCTTGATGTACCTGGTTAACACCAGGCTAGATATTTTCTTTGCAGTGAACACCCTCAACCAGTTCATGGTTGAACCGAGGCACTTCCATTAGGTTGCAACAAAACATGTGTTGAGGTACCTGCGTGGTATAGTTGGATATGGTCCAAGATATGACTCAGGTGGTGAAATGAGATCATAGGGATATACTGATTATGAATGGTATGAAGTGCAGTGGATAGAAAGAGCACCTCGCGGTGTTGTTTCATCTTAGGATCAACTATGATATACTGGTTTAGCAGGAAGCATACTTCTGTAGCACTCAATAAAACATAAGCGGGGTATATCATAGCTATTGTCACAAGTTGTCGAGAAATATGGCTTCAGAAACTTGTTGCAACATTATTTTATCAAGATCTAGAGACGACCTTAATACACTATGATAATAAAAGTTATGTCAAGCTTTCAAAAAATCCATTATTTCATGACAAGCCGAAGCACATTCAGATCAAATATTACTTCAATGTGTAATTATTCTATGATAACAATAACATTTAAATCACAAGGAAATAATTCTCAGATATGAAAATTAGAAAAATTAACATTTTGGTCTCATTGGACGTTAACCATAGTCACCATCATATAAATTAATTTACTATGCATTTACATTTGAATCTCTTTTCCTATGGAGACAAACACCTTGAATTTTCCTGCCTCTATCAATTATATTTTCTCTCTTTGTGTAGTAACTGTATTGGGTACTCCTTGTGTGTTAAAGAATGTTAATTTGATGAAACCCCTTTACCCTCCAACCTCAACCTGCATGCATACGCCCTCCTTTTCACTCCATGGAGGTTAACCGGAGAAGCATGGTTGATTTTTCCATACATATCTTGTTTGAATGATGATGATGGTAGTGGTGATGGTGATTAATGTCCATTGTGACTGAATTTGTCTATCACAACTTAAGAAGGTAAGGAATTACTTGAAATTATTTAGAGTTTTATTTTTGTTCTCGAAAATCATTAAGAGAAGTGTTCAAAGATCACCATAGTTTTTCTTATTTAAAAGGTCATGAAGGTCGATAGTGTGAAAAATATTTTGAAATTGAGATCTAATCTAGGTATATGCCAGACATTCTAAGAGAATGTGATTTTCATCTTCAACCCTGTTAGTCTCACAAAGATGACAAACTCTTTCATCCCACGGTGTTTTGGGAATTGACCAATGCCCAGTTTCACTATGGAGCTCTTGGTAATTATTTCTTATTTTAGAAATGTTTAATTTATTCTTTACACTTGTCAAAATAGAGAGATAACTTTGGTCTTCTAGATTAAGGTTGATTGCCTACTTATAATATATTAATTTTCTTTTCCCCTATAACTCTTTATCACACCACATTTTCTCCTTAAATTTTGATGCAATAATATTTATAACTATCCTTATTCTACAAAATGATCTCTTCCTTTATTCCCCAATGGTTTAGCCAAGACTAGGCATACTCGTGCCATCTTTGCTTGAGATGAATGTGGTTTTTGCTGAATTTTGAAGCAATTTTAGGATCCCTCTTGTATTCCATGTTGTTTAACTTGTTATTATACATTAGGTATTTGATCATAGTCGTGATCTCAAAGGGGGGAATACTTTCTTCTATGAGAAGGATAAGATAGGGTGTATTTCCTTTAATTTTGAGATTATAGGTTATACAATTCTTTGGATCTTCTTTGTCTTTCTCCATGACCCTCTAGAGACATTGCATCCCCAAAATTCACATCCATATAAAATAACAAGAGTAATGAGAGTCTCAAAGAGGAGTTTTTTCTTATCCCATACCCAAAGATTCGTTGATTTACAATATTTTTCAAGCTCATAATAAGATTTCCACCCTCCATTTATCATTTTCTCAATGCTATTGATCCATGTGGATATAGGTGGCCACCCACCTCTTCTAGTTGGCTCACATACAAATTGCATATTGGCAGTTACAATTTTTTTATCTTGGCAATTATTTTCTAGCTTTTCTGGTCCTAAACTTCCGAGGTCGTTTTGAGGCCCTAAACAACGTTTTTTTGGGCCCGCCATAGTCACATTGTAGACAAAGTTAGAGTGTGACGGCATAATGTGTATTCCTCGGATAAACCTTTCCAATGGGATATCGTGCACCTAAAACATAGATCATATGCAAAAGTTACAACCTCGGGAAGTTGATGTACCAACTTACCCCATCGGGGACCATATGACTTTTGGCGCTTCATCTCCTAGGGTTAGGTTGTTGGATGTCTAGGGTTTTCTGTTTATTTCTTGATGCTAAAAAGGATTGGAGGCCTCATTGTAATGGGTTGAGATGAATGTGTGTATCCCCCACATCTCTTCTCATATATTAGCTACCACCATTCGAGCAAGATTTTTTTCATTCTGCATTTTACAGTTTCAACAAATTTCTTATTAAATAGAAGTTGGGTTTCAATGTATATCTGTTATTGTTATCTGTATATCTATGTTAATGTTATATATTTATGTTTCTTTCCTTTCTACTCATAAATCCAGATCAATGGTATCAGAGTGGTTTGATCTTCATTTGTTTCTTTGTGCATGTCCCCAATGACGTCATGGTATAAGCAGTTGGGACTCGAACCAGTTGATTTGTTGCAAGATCAGCCTCGCTCAACCCAAGGACCTCCCATGTGGGAAGAAAATAGAGACGATGGGGTAGGATATCCCTCTAAATTGTGGCTTGAGGAATCACTCTCATGACAAAGGAACTAGATGATGGTTAACTTTGCGCAAATCCTTTGATGACTGCCAACAGGTGATGCATCTACCTCAAGTGGAGACGCCATCCCCTTCAAGGTATAGATCAATTTTGATATTCCTATATTTTAAGGTCAAATATATGTAGATGTTGTATAAAAATGGTTAAACCTTCTAGAAGGGTATATTTTTGTCCACAACTTTTCCGATAGAGAAAATATTACATTTGCGCTCCTCAAAGTCATCCCCAATGTCAAAGATTGGTGGGAGACTTTATGTGAGCAAAAGGAAATTAGGTACACGATTAAACAACCAAGAACAAAAACAATCAAGGAAGGAAGAAGAGGTTGAAGAAAATAATGATCTTATGTACATGATTAAAGAGATAGAAGAAAAGATAATTAACAATTTCTCCCTAAATAGTCTGGAACACAAATTGAATATCTAACCTATCAAAGAGGTAATTAATAAGTTCATAGAGTTAGACCACGAGAGTAAAAAATTATCCTTGAACCTTATAATTTATGGTATAAAATAACCAAATGATGACGACACATTAGCAATAGTCAATGATAAATTAAAAAATAAATCGCAAATTGAAACAAATGGCCTTATAGAAGGCAAAAGGTTGGAAAAAATAATTGAACATAAAGATAGGTCGATTTGAGTTGTGGCAAGCTCTAATGTCCATAAATATGACATAGTAAAAATTTGAGATTAAAAGGGTCTAGAATATTTATAAATGAAGACTGCATTCCAAAATATCAAGCTAAATTAAGGAAGAGGTTCAAAAGGTATAGGAATCTAGAAACGAAGGAAAATGAGCAATAGTTAGGAACCCAAAATCTATTATTAGGGATAGGGACCAAAAGGATAACAATTAATAGCAATTTGACACACTTGGAATCCTAACCTTCTAAGTCATGAAAACTTTAGTGATCTTGGAATGCTTGTATTAATGTTTTTGAAGCATCAAAATAACATTTTAAAGAAATCCAAGTAATGTCTTACTCTTCTTAAGATCTGATAAACCAATTTTGTGTTGATGGTTCCCTAGTTAGCAACATCAGGCAAACATTTTTTCAGATTGGTCATGTTGATTTGACCAAGGGAAATGACTCATTCACTCATAGAAATTTGCTAGTGGTGAATGACACAGTCATAATATTTCTCTTGACGAGGAGTAGATAGACTCGAGGTGCTCTCACATTGTCTACTCCAGGATGGAGTGATCTATATTAATTAGACGAGCATGTGAGGAAATAATCATCAACATAAATATAATATACAAATAATATATTTATAATATAATATATAAATATATAAATAATCATTAATAATTAATTAATTAATGAAAATACAATAATAGAAAATACATGTCCATTAATGGAAGGGCACTCCGCCCAAGCATATATATTGAGGCCCTCAAATGTAATATATCATCTCATATAATGTTTACTTACAATAACCTCTCATCAAGTTCATTAAGTCTTGTTTAGATTTCCAGTGTGTAATTATTCTATGATAACAGTAACATTTAAATAATAAGGCAATAATTATCAGATATGAAAATTAAAAAAATTCAACATGGTATCAGAGCTAGTTAAAATATTTTGGTGCCAGATTTGATAGATCTGCCTCAGATATTTTATTTTTTGGAATTGTATGGCCATGGTCGTGAGTGGCATGTGCACACAGAGTGACCACATTCCCTTTGGTCGCGATTTTCCTAATTACAGGGCACAACCGCCTTAAGGATTGCACTACATAGTGAGACCAACTGGTTTTGTCACTCGTTGTTTCTCAACAAGATGGTGTCTAGTATCATAGTAGAAGACAAGATGGATGGTGTGGAGGTCAAATAATGGAGGAAAATACACTTCCAGAGACTTCAGTTATTTCTGCAAAGAGGCAAGGATAAAGAGGGAGTTGATTGTTCCTTACAACCCACAGAAGAATATGGTTGTAGAGAGGAAGAACTTGTACATTGTAGAGGCTGCCAAAGCCATGATTCATGATCATGATATACCCATGTTTTTATGGGGAGAGGCATCTAGTACATCAATGTACAACCAAAACAGAAATCATCACCATATCTTGGGGGAAAAGACTCTTGAGGAGGATTTCACAAGTGTGAAACCAAAGGTTAGTCATTTGAAGATCTTTTGTTGCCCAGTCTACATTCACGTCCCCAAGGAGAAAAGGATGAAGTTGGATCCTTCTAGGAATAAGGAGACATTTTTTCGATACAACAAGACATGAAAGGATTAGAGAATCTACATTCCATGACAATGCCAGATAGAGGTCAGTCAATATATGACCTTTGATGAAGACACAACCTTCAGGAGGTCCAGAGACTCTCAAATGGATATCGATAGTGAGGAGAAGGAGGCTTCAAAGTATGTGAGTTTAGATCCCTCTATTCCAGTTTATCATCCTTCAGACTATCAGGAGAAGTTAGTAGATCCAACTGAACCAGTGGACCCTCCTAGATTCGTTGTTACAGAGACCGAGAAGAGGATAGTCTGGCTTCGTGATACATTGCAGGATGTAGAAAGGCATGCAACTCCCTATGGTACTTTTAGGTAAATTAGATGACCTACAAAATTCTTGATTTATATGGAATTGATGAGTCACATCATTTATTTTGAATCTTCCAGTTATGAGGAGGAAACATGACAACAAGTTTGGATAGATGCCATGACGGATGAATATCAATCCATCATGAAGAATGATGTGTGGGAGATTGTGCCGAGACATGAGGGGAATTCAATGGTGACTTCCAATTGGATCTACAATATCAAGCATGCAACAAATGGCAGCATTGAAAAGTACAAAGCAAGGTTCATGGAAAGAGGGTTTTCCCAGAAAGAGGGCGTGGACTATGAGGAGATGTTTTCTCTAGTCACCAAGTACACTTCCATCAGGACCATTATTTCCATTGCAACAGTCATGGATTGGATATTAAACCCAATAGATGTAAAGACAACATTCATCAATGGTGGGATTGAGGAGGAAGTGTACATAAAAAAACCTTAAGGATTTTAGGTACATGGGAGGGAATATCATGTTTGGAGGATGAAGAAGGCCTTGTACGGACTCAAGCAAGAACACAAGGAATGGTACTGCAAGATTGATGGATACTTGATGAGATTAATATTAAACAAGAGTGAAGCAGATCCCAACCTTTACTACAATGTTGTTGATGGTAATCCTTTGATATTGGTGTTATATGTTGATGACTTGTTCCTTACGGGAGCAGACCGAATCATCGATCCTTGTAAGAGGGATTTGGCCTTTGAGTTCAAGATGAATGATTTTGTCTTGATGTATTATTTCTTGGGGTGGCATAAATTAGGTAAGATATTCCTTGGATAAGGAAAGTACATAGTTGAGATCTTGATCATATTCAGTATGATGGATTTCAATTCCATGGCTACACCTATGATGACAAATCTAAAGAAGCTGAGTGATTCCACTTCAGATTCATATCTGGTGGAGCCCACTATGTACAGGAAGTTGATTGGATCCTTGATTTACCTGGTTAACACCAGGCCAAATATTTTCTTTGCAGTGAATACCCTCAACTAGTTCATGGTTGAACCGAGGAACTTCCATTGGGTTACAACAAAACATGTGTTGAGGTACTTGCATGGTACAATTGGATATGGTATGAGATATGAATCAGGTGGTGAAGTGAGGTTGTAGGGAGTGCAGTGGACAGAAAGAGAACCTTTGGATGTTTCTTCAGATTTGGATCAACTATGATACCATGGTTTAGCAGGAATTAGACTTATGTAACACTCAGTAAAATAGAAGCGGAGTATATCACAACCAGTTTCGCAAGTCGTGAAGCAGTATGGCTTCAAAAACGTCTTGAAACACTATTTGATCAAGAGCTAGAGATGAACTTAATACATTGTGATAATCAAGGTTGTGTCAAGATTTCAAAAAATCCAATATTTCATGACAAGTCGAATCACATTGAGATCAAATATTAATTCATCTGAGACATCGTATAAAAGGGAGTAGTAAAGCTTGAGTACACATCCATAGATGAGCAAATTGCAGACATTCTCACCAAGCCTCTTTCGAAGAAAAAGTTTGTATACTTCAGAGACAAGTTTGGAATGATGCATAATGTCTCCCTCATTGAGAGGGAGTTTTGATGGTTCTCTAGTTAGCAGTATCAAGAAGAAATTATCCGAGATTGGTCATGTTGATTTGACCAAGGGAAATGACTCATTCAATCACGGAGCTTTGCTAGTGGTGAATGGCCCAGGAGTAGTCTTTCTCCTCACGAGGAGTGGATAGACTCAAGGTGCTCTCACATTTCTTCCTCCAGGATGGAGTGATCTATATTAATTAGACGTGCATTTGTTAAGAACCAAAGAACTGAATACAAAATCACCACAATAGATATAGAAGAAAAATATGAAAAATCTATTTTATTACTATCAAACCCTTAGAGTAGGGAAACCCCATACAATAGATCCTATTATGGAAGGGATCCTCTCATTTTCACTTGCCTCTTCGAGGGGGAAAAATCCTAATGAGCTTCAGCTCCAAATACAATACTTCTCTTCATGTCCCCTTACATTGCTTGAACACCTTTATATAGTGCTACCATCACCTAAGAACATTCTAGAGGAGGAATCTTCTAGAAGTAGAACCTTCTAATAAGTCCTCTTACATTTATTATATCTAACTACCATAGTGGGCCTTATTGAATAATATAGTTAAGTACCCAATACCTGCATACAGAAACTCCACAAAGATTTAGAGAAAAATATTATATACCACACTTTTATTATTACCAAACCCTTGAGGTAGGGAAACACCATACAATGGATCTTATTGTGGAAGGGATCCTCTCATGTTCACTTGCCTCTTCGAGGGGGCTTCCTCCTTGTTGGCGATTGAAAACTTCAATGTAATTTCTCTCGCAAAGTGTTGCTAAAGCGTATTATTATATAAGACTAAATAATGCTAGTAGGTGGGCCCCTCTTGAACTTTTGAAGATCAGGTCTGTTCATTTTATGATGATGAGCTACAAGGGTTTTTACGGTTGATGAGAATATGGTTGTCCTTAGTTAAGTTTTGGAATGCTATTCTTTCATGATACTACAACCTGTTATTCATTATGGTATTTTCTCTTCATGCACCTGCACAACAAACATTAGTGAAAATTGCAAAAAGGCATTTTAAGGAAAAACAAAATACTATATATAATGCAAAAGATACCTAGCTCTGTGATACTATATGCATGAAAATACTTGTTGATAGTGGTTAACTCCTAACTAACAAGGAAATGGCTATGAAATATTGTTAAGTTACATTTTATATGCATATGGTGGAAATTTTAGTGGCGCATTTTGGCAAGGAGATAATACAATGGTTATGCATTGGTTGATGCAATCGGTAGCTGATGTGCATATGTTATAAACCTTGGTGGCTCATGGAATTAATGGATTTGCATTTTTATGGTGATTATGCTATTATTGATGATTCTATTGTATAGTTTTCAAGTGATTTATTTGAGTTATGAAATGGATGGCACATTTGGAAAGGTAATGATGCAAATGGTTAAATTGTGGAACTTGGATTACGTTGTGGTTTAAATGTGTTGATATTCTCGATGCATTGGTTGATTAATGGTGTTAATGGGGGCTTGTTGGCATGTACTATGGAGTAAATGTGATATGGGTGGAGGCGATGTGCATTTAATGCACGTCACCTTTACCCTTCCTGTTGGCCACCACCCTTGTCAGACTATTGTTTGATCTGGCTGTTGTGATTGCGCTCCAGAATTTTGGTAGGGTAAAACCGCTCAACCACCTCTCGTCTTAAGGTTTCGATTAACAGGTATGTCTCTTTTGTCCATTCTTGACTTCACTCTAGTTACGAAATATTTTTTGGCTTAGTTGTGTGGGTTTGTGTTTGTCCTGATTACTGCAACTGTGTGGATTTTTTTTTTTAGAATATGGATGGTTGTCTTCGCGATTTTTGGGTCTAATTAGAGCCTTGTTTTCTTGTTCAACCCTATCAAGGAACTGCCTCCCGTTCACAAGTGTCACATTCCTCCCTGTGCGTATGCCTGTAGCCTCAAGGTTTCACTATAGTTGGTGCCTTTCTTCCTGTGATGACTACTATGCAAAACCTTAACCCTCCAGACTGGAGCTGCATATGGAGTCTGTCGAACCTGTTAAGTTGTTCTAGATTGTTGTGGTCTATGTCTTCGAACGTGGGCTCACCCGTTGGTCATATGGTGGTCATATGGTTTTGGTTTTTGTCATTGCCTCTGTGATAGAGTATGAACCTTACATTGATAGTTTTCATTTCTAAAGCTCGCAAGCCACCCGCCTGATATCAACAAAACTCAGTTGTTTTTGAATGGAAAGGCATATGCCATGTCAATTAGATGCGTGGTTATGTACAAATACCACGACTTGTTCGGTTGATTGTTTTTTTTTACCACAATGGAAAATGGTTGGTTGATGTACAGTCACTAGTTGGCACTTATGGTGTTTTGGTTGACGGCTGAACTAGGTCACAAATGCTGAGGGTTGCTCACGTAGGTGACGTTCTGTGTGTGGTGCTTTGAAATTGAAGCATGGGGCATGATAACTATGTTCTCTCTGAGGCCGGATGATAATCAAACTAGGTATCTATCAGAGGCATATCCAAATCATCCTTCATTGGTTGTAGTTTGAGTATGCACAACTTGGTTAAATCACAATGCGACTTAAACAACTAACCACTTAGTAAAATACACAATCTCTGCACGAGATGTTGAGTTATTGACATGACTGGTGTTTGTTGTGATAAGTCGAACTGTTGTATCGTGGTGTTTGGTTGGTTGCATTCTATTTGTAGTATGGATAGTTGGTTCTTCTACTCAGTGATACCCTCATAATTTTTTTTAAGCGTGTTATTTATTGAAATCGATCACTTGTTATTTACCAAAATCGACCACGGTTGGTGACAGTCACGTTGGGCATTTGGCCCGGCTTTTAAGTCGCATCAAGATGTCATGTTTTACAATGGCATGGTTACATAGCCTTGGACATTTTTCCCCAGCACAACCTGTGTCAAAGTGTTGGTTGTTGGTTGTATAGTAAAGTGTCATTTCAGACATGACATGTAAGGTTTGGTTATTTGGTCTTGATTATTTTACTATGTATATGTATGGGAACGAATATCATTATAGATCTTGATTGGCTTTATCACAAAATAGTGACTTCATTGTTATCTCTGGAAATACTACTTTGAAATATAGATGTGGATTTGGGAAATGTATGGTAGTGATGGATGTTAATAATTACAGATTGGGATATATAATGCAGAATGTGCGAATAAAGGAAACATAACCTCTTACATATTGTGTGAATCACTTTTGTTTTGTAATGGCTATGGGATGTAAATGGACAGTGAAATTAAGAAAATACATGGGAATTTTACTCAGTCATCTAATTGTTGGTTGATGCATATTTTTCTTACTGCAAAATATGTTATGGATTGCTTGATTAATCTCATGAACCGTAAACATTTTTTCCCCCCTCATTATCTCATTTTCCACTAATTAAAACCCCCTCACATATCCCATATTCATTTTGTTCACTCCCTGTTCTAATACTGATTACAACTAAGATAATTTATGTGTTAAGTGGATGAATTGACAATGTCTTGAGTGAATTGCAGTGAGGTTTTACTTGGTTGATTTACAGTTGATTGTTGTTATCATTGAGCAGTGACCATTTCTTCTCCCCTTTCATTATATCGTGTTTTCGCCCAATACAAACCATTCATGTTTCTCAGAACATTGTTTCACCCCCTCTGCTTGTTGATTAACGTTAGAACAATTTATATGGATTGGGTTGCGTGAGCCTGTTACATTCTGAGCCAAAACTATTTTGTATTTTTAAGGAGTTGTCATGCATGGTTATTTAAGAGGTAGAGGTAACTGGAACTGAGGCCCAAGAAGGACTAGGTTCTTTATCCATTTTGATGTTGATTCAGAGGAGCTTGGCAATTGTTTCATGCTGGATTCTTTAATTGGATTGGACAGGAAATAGTCCAACCGAGGCCTGAAAGGCCTCCTTTCCAAGCCCCTCAAGCCCTTGGCATGCCTGTGCCTCCTCATGTCTATTTACAGCCTAAAGTCCCAAAAAATGATGGATGACAGGAGATTGTTCACCCGGTAGTCTCCCATCACCGTGGCTAGCCACAATTAACTTTGCCTTGTAATATCCCTCGGTTGAAGCCAAATGTAAATATAATCCAAGTATATTTAAGCTAGTGAGATGTTTAGACATCATTTTTGTAATACACCTTTCATGGCATGGTGCGCGAATATACTGCGCAATAAAGGGATTTAATGTGCACATTTCTGAATACCACGTGCAGTAACTAAGGTGCGCGCAACCTTAAAGATAGAGGATACAACGCGCAGTAATTAAAGAGATCGCAACCTTGAGGTCGGCGGATACTGCACACAGTAACTAAAGTGCGCGCAATATTAAGGTCAACGAACCCTTTGTGTATATAATATGCATTATAGGCTGGTGAGCCAGTATTATAAGCTAAAATGCTCATGTCTTGGAATTAGGCCAACGTGCCTAGATGTTAAAGGCTAGAGCGCCTATTTTCTATATATCTCATGATTAATATAAAAATACATCGTTGTGCACAGACCGACCACGATAAAAGAGAAGGGGGACTAGATTCCACCAAATAGGGAAAGGGAGGGCATAAAGTTAAGAACAGGGCTAAGTTAGAGAGCTTAAAGCCGAAAATAAATATTATATTAATATTTCTTAAAAACATAAAGTATGGATAATTAATTTATCCTAAGTCCTAAATTAGGGGACAAGTGTATCATAGTAGCTTCCAACATGACAAGTGTCAAGTTGGAGACATGCATACTTATTGCTGAGACTTAGTTCCTTTGGGGGGGGATGGACCATTGTAAAGGGGAGAATCTTACCATTTTTTTTCCTTAGACCAGAGAACCAGTATCCACGATACATTCCATCAGCCCTTGAGCTACCTCGTATCTTCCTACCACCCTATCCAGACCAGATTGATATCCATTCTTGTTGGTGTACTTGTCATCTTGGGTGCGGGATTGAAGAGGCGGGTTGTCAGGCCCGTGAGAAATTCTCTGAGTGAGGGAATTGTTGAGGATCAATTTCCTGAAGGTGATAAACAGGGGCTACAATGCTCTGAGACTTCCGGTCTGGCATGTTGTTGAAGCTCTGGAAGGGAAGTGGGGCAGCTGAAGGAATGTTGAGCAGAGAAGGGGCACACTTCCTTGGGTGGGATAGGCATGTGGGGAAGGAGAGGCTGTAGGTTGTGGTTGATTGAACACCTGAGATGGAGTCTTTCCGATTGACCGTGAACCTTAAGCTGAGTTAGGAAACCCTTTCCCAGGTGGAGTCTAGTCCCAGCTCGGGGGTGACTCACTGTTGAGAGTGACGAATAGTGTGGTCTAAGGCTGGGAGGTTCGTGGATGGTTTGCACGCAGTTGGTGACATTCTTACCAAGATAAGTACCGGTTATGTGTTGAATTCCATGCCGCATTGTCATTTATGTGTTATTTTATGGGTTTTATTGCTTGTGTGAGCATAACTGTCTGTATGTTTAAGGATATACCTTGTATACGGTGCATGTCTGTGTTCACTATTAAATCAGTCTGAAAATCGTATATTTTACAGAACACAAATGTTTGTTTATTTTTAATATGTGAAGCTTCCGCTAGAGCATTATATGTATATGTTTAATTGCATGCAGTTCAATATGTATGTATTCCTGTGTGTGTATATACGTATTTTAAAAAAAAAAAGTTATGTGACATACCTCAGTTGAATACTGGGTGTTGCATTATGTTGGCAGAACTAAGCTAAGTGTTTGAGTAAGTGACATTCCCCGTTCAGTGGGTGGAGGGGGTGTGTTATAGTATGGTATCAGAGTGTCAGTTTTCAACACTGAGCCTGAATGGGCCAAACCAGTCGAGTGGAGATGAGATTACAGTATGGTATCGATTACAATATGGGATACAGTATATTGCATTTATGGAAAATTGAGCCACCGCGCGGAAGAATAATATGTAGATATGCGCGTGCTAAATTTAGCATTTCGCAAAGTGCATACACATAGTAAAGGTACATGTGCTGTGTGAAATATTGTGAGGCATAGTGAAGTTTGGTTGGTGCGCACATAGTAGGAGTATGTGTTGTATCGCTACAGTGCAGGCAAGGGTGAGCGCAGGTAGTTGTGTGCGGTAGCGACAGAGTATTTAGTGGGGCATGTAGATTATTGTACAAGGTAAGGGATATTGAACTTTAGCACGATGCAATTCATAGAGAGAAATGCATGTGAAATATCCAAGTGCGATATAGAAACAGTGCACAAAGGATATTGGTGCGTAACATAGAAGTAGTGCGTGCAAGTTATTGGTGCAACGAAGAGGAAATTTATAGTAGATACAGGTGCGCGGAAACATGATTTACCTTATAAAGGCATTTGCACGATAAATAAAGGTACTCAAGTTGAATTGTTATGTGCGCAAAATCGTCTGAAAAGCTAATTAAGATGACGAGCCTGAGATTAATTAGAAAAATTTACATAGTATTCAAAGAAAGAGGAATACACAACTACATTGAAGTATTATTTAAAATGAGTCAAGCGAATGAGATGAATTCTGGGTTTTATTCAAATAGTTGAAAGTGAAATATAAGTTACAAGAAGACACATAATATTAAGAGGAAACAAGATTCATAACATCATCAATGGAATCTTGTCTTAAGTAGTACAAAATCCGCTTCTGCGCTTATATATTCATTCAAAATCCAAAATTATAAAATGGGATGATTCAAAATAGCAGTGGCCCTATTCAAAGAGACCGTACAAGAAACGATCTATCATCTCCATATCTTCCTTACCTCTGCTATCATCTGTCCAAAAATCGTTGAAATATACTCAACTGTATTGAGGGCTCATTTTAGCGTAGCTAGCTCCTCCTTTAAAGAATCTAACCAGACCGGTTGATTCTCTCCAACACTCTCAGTCGCTCCAGCGATGGGTTCTTTCTTCTGTCGCTTGCTTTGTTTCTTCTTAGCAGCTGGTTTGTTGATAACTAGATCCCTCATGATTGGATTCAGCCTGATTTCCAATCTGAAATTAGTAACAGGTACTGTGTGAAATTTAGTCGCCAGTAGTTGCGCGACTACCTTTTCCTTCGTACTCGCAGGAAAATTTAGCATGTTGCCCGAATAACCAGTCTCATTAGATTTAACTGGGTCCATATACCTCAGTTTTGTGGACACCAAAATACATTTTCAGAGATGAGAAGTTCGAGCCAGTTTGGAGACTGCTCACTGATGGATAAGATGATGCTTCCATAACTGAGAGTTGGTAATTATAGAACCTCAATCATGAATCCTTGACAGAATTGTGCACAAGTGCAATGGGTTGCCATGCTCGGCTAATCCAATTCAAATGATTAAACTTTTTGAGTTCGTTACATGGCGACGTTCACCTAACTCAAATGGCTATGATGTACAAGCGAATGAGAAGGAGTGATCTGACTAACCATCACCCGTCCCACGAATGGTGGATTTGACATATTGAAGCACGTGATATCGGAACTTATGCAAAAGTGGTTTTGGCAAACCACCTTACACCCGATGTATCTCCGTGTGATGATATAGTGCTTGCTAAGTTCTCAAAACTTGGGTCGTGTTTGAGAATTGTCACGGTGGAAACACAAAGAAATCAGAAAAGATAATTCTGATATAATTATTGAGCCGAAATAGTTCATATTTCTTGTGGATTGTTGATCTAGTTAAACTAATAATTTTTAATGGTTGAACATTTTGCAGAAATAACAACAACTAGATCAGATCAGATCAAGTACCGATTCCATAGGAATGGAAAAGACATGAAGAAACTATAGTCAACAAGATGAGAGTAGAGGGATGAAGGCCCATTTGGACATTGAAGGAACAAACTCCAATGGACATGGAGAGGAAAGGGATGAAAACCTGAATATGGTAGAGACTATTAAAATTTTTCAAAAGGATGTCCAGAGCCATAAAGCTGATAATGAAAGGCTTATGAGAGCCAAAGTGCAGCAAGATGACTTCAACATGAAGTTATTTCAAATTCTGAACATAATAGAAAGGAAATTGGAAAAAGAAAGTGACTCAAGCAAATCTGGAAGTCACAAACCTTCAGATGAGAAAAAGATATCAGGAAATGTTAGCAGACACCACCATCACTCCCGAAAGCATTCCAAGAAAATAAAAGGTAGCAGCACAAGTCCATCCCCTATCAGACAACATAAGAGGTCTAGGGTGGATGAGCTACGAGGAGAAATGAACAAAATCAAACCTCCTACATTTGATGGTGAGCACAAGAAGGATGAAGATGCAGAAACATGGTTGTTGGGCATGAGGAAGTATTTTCAATTAAAAAAATATTCTTCCCATGCAGAGGATAGAATTGTCATCTATCAACTCAAAGGAAAGGCATCCATGTCATGGGATCAACTTGTGCAGGTACATCACATTAAAGAGAAGAGTGTTACTTGCAGGGAATTTAAGAAGTATTTTGAGAAGAAATACTTGACTAAGAGGTATTATGACAAGAAAATGAAGGATTTCTTTGAACTCAAACTTGGAAGTATGACCATAGATGAATATGAAAGAAGATTCCTAGAACTGCTGAAGTACGTCTCCTTCATCAAGGATGAGACAGTTAAAATTCAAAGGTATTTTAGTGGATTGCTAGCATTCATCAGTGACAAATTACAATATGATGATCCCAAGACACTGGAAGAGACTGTAAGGCAAGCTAAATGTCTATATGATCAACAGAAAGCAAGGCCAACTTTCCAAAAAACTTGGGAAGACAAAAAGAAGTCCAAGGTGGATCAGAGGAAGAAAGAATTTAAACCATCATTCTTCAAAAATAGTCCACAGGGACCACCAACTTCTAAAGAGCCCAAAAAAATAGAAGCAGAAGGCCAAAGGCCAAGACAACCACCCATTCAATGTTGGGGTTGTAAAGGAGATCATAGATTCAGAGATTGTCCTCACAGAGGTGAAAAAGGAAGGACTGTTTATAATGTACAACAAGCTGAAATAGTGGAGCACATGGGCAGAAATGTGCCAAGGATCTATGCAGACATGGATAACAAGCAAGCAGAATATCAGTCACACATGATTGAAGTGGAAGGTATGATTAACAACCAAACCATTGCTATTTTAATTGATTCAGGAGCTAGTCATAGTTATATAGATCCTAAGATGGTAGAAAGTTTGCAATTGCCAAGAAGCAGGCATGGAAAATCTTGGTTGGTACAGTTAGCTACATGAACCAAAAGAAAGGTTAATGAGATGGTTAAGTCATGTCTCATGGACATGAACAGACTGAACACCAAGGCAGATTTGAATATCTTACTCTTAGGTTCCTATGACTATTTAATTGGGATGGATTAGTTGGACCCACATCATTCTCTATTGGATTTTCATAACAAAGCATTCACTTGCTTGGATGAAGAAGGGAACCAAAGGAAAGTGCAGGGAATTTCCAGGGTAGTAACTATTAGAGAAATTTCATCATTGTAGTTGAAGAAATGTTATAGAAGAGGATGTCAAATATTTGTAGCTCATATGGAGGAGACACTTGAAGAGAAGGTGCCAAATTTGGAGAATTATGCAGTCGTGAAAGAGTTTGAAGATGTATTCAAGGAAGTACCAGGACTACCCCCAAGGAGAGACCTCGATTTTTCTATAAATCTGACACTAGGAGCAACTCCCATGTCAAAGGCTCCTTACAGAATGAGTACACTAGAATTGAAGGAGTTGCAAATGTAGCTTAAAGAATTTCTGAAGAAGGGGTATATATGCCCATGTGTATCACCTTGGGGTGCCCCAGTCTTGCTTGTGAAAATGAAAGATGGAACATTAAGATTGTGCATTGATTTCAGACAGTTGAATAAAGTGACTGTAAAGAACAAGTATCCTCTACCAAGGATTGATGATCTTTTTGATCAATTGAAGGATGCAAAGATATTTTCAAAGATAGATCTCAGATCGGGATACCATCAGGTAATAATTAAGAAGGAGGATATCAACAAGACCACCTTCAGGACAAGGTATGGTCATTATGAGTTCACAGTGGTGCCATTTGGGTTGTCAAATGCACCAACTATTTTCATGTGCTTAATGAATGGTGTTTTATGAGAATATTTAGACATGTTTGTCATTTTCTTTTTGGATGACATTCTTATATACTCTAAGACAGAAGAAGAGCATGAACATCATTTGAGGATGGTGTGGCAAGTATTAAGGGAGCATCATTTTTATGCCAAATTGAGCAAGTGCTCATTTTAACAGAAACAAATTCATCATTTGGGGCATATCATCTCAAAAGATGGGATAGTAGTGGACCCTGAGAAGATTGAAGCCATTAGAGAATGGTCAGCACCAAAGAATGTGACAGAGGTCAGATCATTCATGGGCCTTGCAGGCTACTACAGGAGATTAATTGGAGGATTCTCGAAGATAACACACCCAATCACTTCCTTGCAAAGAAAAGGTATGACGTTTCAGTGGACATCGGATTGTGAAAGGAGTTTCCAACATTTGAAACAATTATTGACAAGTGCTCCAATACTAAGGATTGCAGACCCAAATGAAGATTTCATTGTATGCACATATGCATGTAATGAAGGACTTGGTGGAGTCCTCGGCCAAAATGGATTTGCGATATGTTATGAATCAAGGAAGTTGAAGGAGCATGAAAGAAACTATGCCACTCATGATTTGGAGTTGGCAGCCATAGTGCATTCCCTGAGGAAATGGAGACACTACCTCATGGGAAAAAGGTTTGAGTTAAGAACATACCACAATGGTTTGAAATATTTATTTGATCAGCCAAATATAAATGCTAGACAAAGCAGATGGTTAGAATTTCTAAGAGAATATGACTTTGATATAAAGCATATCAAAGGGAAAAAAAATAAAGTGGCAGATGCACTTAGCAGGAGGGTGCATGAGCTTCATGCTACAACCATTAGCATGTATCAGACTGATGTTAAAAGAAAAATTCTGGAGGCTACAAATACAGACCTACAATACAAAGAATTGATAGCAAAACTACAGCAAGGTAAGACACCACAGAAGATGGATATTTATAAGTTGGGAGTAGATGGAATACTGCTACACAAGAACATAATTTTTGTACCAAATGTCCAGGACTTGAAACGTATAATTTTGCATGAGATGCATAATGCTCCTTATGCAGGGCACCCCGGATATCAAAAAACTGTAGCAGCGGTCAAGAGCCAATACTTTTGGCCAGGTATGAAGAGAGAAATTGCAAAATACATCGCTAGGTGTATGGAATGCCAGAAAGTTAAAACAGAGCATAGGGACCCAGTAGGATTGCTGCAACCTTTGCCCATTCTTGAATGGAAGTGGGAAATGGTGGCAATGGATTTTATTACGGGATTTCCCAGAACAGACAAGATACACGATTCGATTATGGTGGTGGTGGACAAGATTACAAAAGCTGTCCATTTTATTCCACTAAAAACTACTCACAAAATAACAGATGTTGCTGATATTTTCATGAAGGAAGTGGCACGATTGCACGAAATTCCTAAAATTATTGTGTCTGACAGAGACCCGAAATTCACCTCGAATTTCTGGAAAGGATTGTTCAAAGGATTTAGAACGAATCTAAACTTTAGTACAACTTACCATCCTAAGACTGATGGACAGACAGAGAGGGTGAATAGAGTGATAGAAGATATGTTGAGAATGTATGTAATGGATAGACCATCAAAATGGGAAGACTACCTACATTTAGTAGAATTCGCTTATAACAATGGGTATCAGGCATCATTGAAAATGAACCCATTTGAAGCACTTTACGATCGAAGGTGCAATACTCCAGTAAGTTGAGATAATCCAGCTGATAGAATAGTAGTCAGGCCAGAGTTGCTCAAGGAGATGGAGGACCAAATGTTAAAAATTAAGCAGAATTTGAAAACTTCCCAAGACAGATAGAAAAGTTATGCTGATAAAAACAAAATCCACAGAGAATTCAAAGTGGGTGATCATGTTTTCCTGAAAGTAAAAGCTAACAGGAGTTCCTTGAAGCTGGGAAGTTGCGCCAAGTTGGCAGCCAAATTTTGAGGACCATTTGAAATCCTAGAGAGGATTGGTCCCGTTGCTTATATGATTGCATTGCCTACGTCTATGTCTATTCATAATGTATTCCATGTATCATTGCTAAAGAAATACATACCTGATGCTAATCATGTTATTGATTGGAATGTTATTCAGGTGGAGCAAGAAGGCGCTTTCCAAGTGCATCCGGTGCGCATCCTAGATAAAAAAATCAAACAACTCCAGAATCGAGCCATAGGGCTTGTAAAGGTCCAATGGACCTGGTACATACCTAAAGACGCTATTTGGGAGCATGAGAATGAAATGCAAACAGAATACCCGCATCTTTTTGAAGAATTTTGAGAATTTTGTTGTATATGAGTACATGATGCACTGAGGACAGTGCATAAATAAGGGGAGGGGATTGTAATATCCCTCGGCCGAACCCAAATGTAAATATAATCCAAGTATATTTAAGCTAGTGAGTTGTTTAGACATCATTTTTTTAATACACCTTTCATGGCATGGTGCGTGCATATACTGCGCAGTAAAGGGATGCAATGTGCACATTTCTGAATATCGTGCGTAGTAACTAAGGTGTGTGCAACCTTAAAGATAGAGGATACAACGCGCAGTAACTAAAGAGTGCACAACCTTGAGGTCAGCGGATACCGCGCGCAATAACTAAAGTGTGCATAGTATTAAGGTCAACGAACCTTTGTGTATATAATATGCATTATAGGCTAGTAAGCCAGTATTATAAGCCAGAATGCTTATGTATTGGAATTAGGCCAGCGCGCCTAGATGTTAAAGGCTAGAGTGCCTATTTTGTCTATATCTCATGATTAATATAAAAATACATTGTTGCGTGCAGACCGACCATGATAAAAGTGAAGGGGGACTAGATTCCACCAAATAGGGAAAGGGAGGGCATAAAGTTAAGAACAGGGCTAAGCTAGAGAGCTTAAAGCTGAAAAGAAATATTATATTAATATTTCTTAAAAACATAACGTACGGATAATTAATTTATCCTAAGTCCTAAAGTAGGGGACAAGTGTATCAGAGTATCTTCCAACATGACAAGTGTAAAGTTGGAGACATGCATACTTATTGCTGAGACTTAGTTCCTTTGGTGGGGGATGGACCATTGAGAAGGGGAGAATCTTACCATTTTTTTTCCTTAGACCAGAGAACCAGTATACACGATACATTCTGTCAGCCCTTAAGCTACCTCGTATCTTCCTACCACCGTACCCAGACCAGATTGATATCCATTCCTGTTGGTGTACCTTTCAGCTTGGGAGCGGGATTGAAGAGGCGGGTTGTCAGGCCCGTGAGCAATTCTCTGAGTGAGGGAATTTCTAAGGATCGATTTCCTGAAGGTGATAAACCGCGGCTACAATGCTCTGAGACTTCTGATCCGACCTGTTGCTGAAGCTCTGGAAGGGAAGTGGGGCAGTCGAATGACTGTTGAGTAGAGAAGGGGCACACTTCCTTAGGTGGGACATACATGTGGGGAAGGAGAGGTTCTATGTTGTGGTTGAGTGAACACCTGAGATGGAGTCTTTTCGATTGACTGTGAACCTTAAGCCGAGTTAGGAATCCTTTTCCTGGGTGGATTCTAGTCCCATCTTGGGGGTGACTCACTGTTGAGAGGGACGAACAATGTGGTCTAAGGCTAGGAGGTTCGTGGACGGTCTGCACGCGGTTGGTGACATTCTTACCAAGATAAGTACCGGTTATGTGTTGAATTCCATGTTGCATTGTCATTTATGTGTTATTTTATGGGTTTTATTGCTTGTGTGAGCATAATTGTCCGTATGTTTAAGGATATACCCTATATATGCTGCATGTCTGTGTTCACTATTAAATCAGTCTGAAAATCGTATATTTTACAGAACACAATTGTTTGTTTATCTTTAATATGTGAATCTTCCGCTAGAGCATTGTATGCATATGTTTAATTGCATGCAACTCAGTATGTATGTATGCATGTGTGTGTATATACGTATTTTAAACAAAAAAAGTTATGTGACATACCTCAGTTGAATAGTGGGTGTTGCATTATGTTGGTAGAAGTAAGCTAAGTGTCTGAGTAAGTGACATTCCCCATTCAGTGGGTGGACGGGGTGTGTTACATGCCTTCTCCCCCACCTTTGAAACTTATTGTCCAAGCTTCCCCTAACCACTCACCAATGAAATCCTCCCATGCCAACAAGAGATTGAAGACTGAAACCCACCATGCAATTGATAAAGGAAAAGCTACTACTGCTCCTTCCTCACCCTCCGATGACTCTGACAAATCTGTGCCTGCACGGATGCATTTGAGGGATGATTGTTCCCATGTGATCAGTGAGATAAATCCTAAAGACTCTACCCATCCCAAGGAAAATTTAGGAAATTCAATAGGTGACAGCAACAACCAAGAAAGGGTTGCATCACAGACTGGAAAATATGGCTTTTGAATTTTATGTTGTTTATTGTTTTATGACAGTGGACTTCAGGGATTTTAGACAACATGTTTTATTTTGGATATATGAGTATTATTTTTGAAATAATTTCAATTTTCATGAGCTAAATTTGCCAAAAGTAAATATGTTGATGGGAGGCACAAGGTGGTGTGTTTGCTTAACTAATGGATTATGTTATGTTGATTATGATTGTTCTGAACTAGAGGGAGTCACAAGGGGTCCCACCTACTAGTTATTATTTATCTATGACCCTATTATGATTATTTCTTCCCCCCCCCCGCTAACTAAAGTTAGTTGAGTCTTTAGTTAGTTTAACTAATAAGTTGGTTCAACTACTTCAACCAATCCTAATTTGTTAAAAGCATAAGTAAGGGGAGAAACAAGAGAAGGATAGAAGCACAAAGCATGCTAAGGTTTTCTCTATGAGTTGATGTTGAGATAGTTCAATTTTCATTCATTCATATATTCATCATAGTCTAATTATCTTTTGTGATAGCAGGGTCTTATTGTAGACAACAATATTCAGGGTTGAATCAAATCATTCACACACTTATTCTTCAGAGGTGTTGATATATCTTTGATAGTCTGTGTAGACTTGTCTGTTTGTGAATTAATTTTCATGGCTGATAAAGGATATTGTGCAAAGTCGAGTGGGAAGCAATTTGTGGCAAGTTGATCTATCTTTTAGAGTTTAGTTTTGGTTTTCTGTCAGAGGTCCTTTTGTATGTTCCATCAGGGATTTCTAAGTTTGACTTTGGTCCAAGATTTCTGTGTGGAGTTTTGTAAAGACAATGACTCTTTGGTGAATTGAAATGAAATAAAGGATTGCTTTATGTCTCATACGTCTTGAGTATCATCTTGGTGTCTTTATTTCTGTGCTTACATTTATTTCAGCAACTGATATGTTCAAGAAAATACATATAAAGTGAATTTCCAGCAAGCTTTTTATTGATAAAAGACTAGCCTAAGCACTAGTAATTAATACTTGTGAGTTAGGATATATATTTTTGTTGGCTAAACATAGGGTGATATTCTCGTCTACTTTACTTTAGCCAAGTGAAGTCTGAAAATGCTTGAGTAAGATCAATTTATATCTTTTCCTCAACATTCCTATTGAGATACCTCTCCAAATACAATACTTCTATTCATATCCCATTACATTGCTTGAACCCATTTATATAGTGCTACCATCACCTAAGAAAATTATAGAGGAGGAATCTTCTATAAGTAGAACCTTCTAAGAATTCCTCTTACATTTATTATATCTAACTACCCATTTATTATATCTAACTACCATAGTGGGCCTTATTTAATAATATAGTGGACCTAGTCCACCTTACATTGAATGGACTCCACTATTATCACTATGGGCCCTCTGTCCCCCCCACTACCCCTGTAGATACCTAACATTCCATCCCCCTTAAGAAAGTGTTGTCCTCAACGCTTGATGTACAACCATATACCAGGGTCCCATTGATAAGTGTGGACCATAGTGCTGAAGTAGACTATAGAACCAAGGTTCCATTGAGAAATGGAAGCCACTATGCTGAAATAGTCCAACCACCATTGTAAACTAGGGTCCCATGTCCAATTTCTTATGTGAAGCCCACACGGAAGATATTCACACCCAATAACCAACTCAAAATGATGCTCCCAATACTAACACCTATCATGTAGATCCGAATAAGAATATCCATCCACATAGTGGGAGAGGATCAAAGATGAATCTGGAAGGGAAAATACCATTGTATAATATGCAGGTTGGACGCTGGTAATTATAACTAGCTCCTGATGTGGGACATTTATTTTATCTACAGATGGTGGAGTAGAGTCATCAAATAAAATATGGAAGTGGTTGTCATCCTAGAAATGAAAAATATCCATATACCAATCATCGCAATCGGCCTAAAAATCATACCAAGAATATATTTCTTGATTATATTCATTCATGATGTTCTCCATAAGAAATCTCTCATGTATGTTATCCAATGAATCTTGAATACTACGAAAACTATCATTGAGGTCATTTGTGAAGCCATCTACAAATTCATCCAATATGTCATACAATTGATATTTGAATGCTTCAATAATTTGTAGAATTTATTTGAGGGTTTGAGAGGAAATAGCCATCTAAGAACCCTATGAAAATTTATGAATTCTGCAGTCCTGCTTCCATCACGAAAAACACCAAAACTAGAACAACAAATTACGACAGAAAATTGCAGCTATTTCGGGAAAAACCCGGAAAAACTGTTGAATTTAAAATGCTCATAACTTCATTTCCCGAACTCCATTTCGGCTGATTTGTTTTTTTGAAATTGGGTATTTTTTTGAGATGAATTCAAATACCCAATTTGTTTTTCCAAATTCAGCTCGTAAAGCTTCATATATGAACCTGAAGTGTGTCGCCCTCTTTTTCTTTCCTAGAAAATTTATGCAAAAAGAGAAAAAAAATTATTCCCTTCTTTGGCCAAGGAAACTGCTCTGATACCAATTGTTAAGAACCAAATAACTGAATACAAAATCACCACAATAAATATAGAAGAACAATATGAAAAATACCTTTTATTACTATCAAACCCTTAGAGTAAGGAAACACCATACAATGGATCCTATTATGGAAGAGATCCTCTCCTGTTCACTTGCCTCTTCGAGGGGGAAAACTCCTAATGAGCTTCAGCTCCAAATACAATACTTCTCTTCATGTCCCCTTACATTGCTTGAACACCTTTATATATTGCTACCATCACCTAAGAACATTCTAGAGGAGAAATCTTCTAGAAGTAGAACCTTCTAAGAAGTCCTCTTACATTTATTATATCTAACTACCCATTTATTATATCTAACTACCATAGTGAGCCTTATTTAATAATATAGTGGACCTAGTCCACCTTACATTTAATGGCCTCCACTATTATCACTATGGGCCCTCTGGGCCTCCCCACTACCTCTCTAGCTACCTTACAACGTGTGAGGAAATAATCATCAACATAAATATAAAAATCAACCAAGAACAAAAAAAATCAAGGAAGGAAGAAGAGGTCAAAGAAAATAAGAATCTTAGGTACACGATTAAAGAGATAGAAGAAAAGCTAATTAACAATTTGTCCCTAAATAGTGTGGAACAAAAATTAAATATCAAACTTATCAGAGAGGAAATTAATAAGTTCATAGAGTTAGAACATGAGCGTAACAAAAGAGCCTTGAACCTCATATTTTATGGTATAAAAGAACCAAATGATGACGACACATTAGCAATGGTCAAGGATAAATTAAAAAATAAATCATAAATTGAAACAATCGGCCTTATAAAAGTAAAAAGGTTGGGAAAAATAATTTAACATAAAGATAGGTTGATTTGAGTTATGGAGAGCTCTAACGTCCATAAATATGACATAGTAAAAATCTAAGATTAAAAGGGTCTGGAATATTTATAAATGAAGACCTCATTCCAAAATATGAATCTAAATTAAGGAAGGAGTTTCAAAAGGTATAAGAAGCTACAAAGGAAGGAAAATGGGAAATAATTAGGAACCCAAAAGATGTTATTAGGGATAGGGACCAAAATCTATTATGTAGCACACCCAGAAGGGTTCTACTCCTCCCATCATGTAGTATCAATCAGAGTCTTCTATGTTCGACAATTTTGGTTGTCGATTTGTCCCCCAAGAACACATGTCCTCCTTCATATCGATTATATTCACATAACCATTCTCTATGTGGTGTCATATGATAGGATTCTCCTGAGTCGATCAACCAAACATCTTTATCTGACTGTTTATTGGTTGATGCTAGATACACATCACATCCCTTATCTAGAGTAGTATTTCTCTCAGTTGATTGCTTCTCACCAAGTCCTGTGTTGAATTCCATTGACTTCAACTCGCAGTCCCTCTTGTAATTCCCAACTTTACCACATTTCCAACATATTCTTGTCAATTGAATCGAGGATTTATATCTACCCTTCGACTTAGAATTTCTACTGGGTAATTTGCCTTTATCTTTGTCAACCAGTTGACCCCTCACCATTAACACATCTTTGGTAGATCCTTCCATGTTCTTCCCTCTCATATATTCTGACAGTAGATATGCAACCATGTATTATAGCACTAATTTGGTTGAATTACTCCCTATATCCAGGACTAAGCTATCCTGGGAATCTAGAAAAGAACATAATAGGCTGATATATTTCTCCTCCTTAGTGATTTTGATATACACAAATGATAACTAAATTATTATGGTATTAAACTCATTTAAATGCTATCTTACTAAACTACCATCACTCATCTTCAAAAGATACAATTTATTTCTAAAGGAAAACTTATTTACCAGGGATTTCGACTTGTGCAAGCTCCCCAACTTATCCCACAGTTTCTTGGCTGAGTCTTTACCTGAGACATTCAACAAAACTGAATCTGCAAGACAAATTTGAATCATGCTCCTTGCCCTTCTTTCGAGTTTCTCCCATTCTTCCCTTGACATGCCTGTCAGAATGGCACCTGGATAAACTACTACCCATTGTTCTTGATCTACAAGGTGGTATTCCATTTTAATCTTCCAAAGCTCAAAATTCTAGCCATTGAATTTTTCAATCTCTATCCTCGAACTACTTGCCATTCTTTAAGCACAACTTTTAAATATATCTAACTTGTAACTCTTACTAGACCTAGGTTTTAGTTGAAATCAAATATTGTTAAACCAATTTTTGATACCACATGTTAGAAAATTATATTTCCACACTAAACCTAACATAATAGAGGAAGAAATATTTAATTAAGAAAGTAAATGACAAAGAAAACACACAATAAACAAATATTTTACCCTGGAAACCCAAATGGGAAAATCATCATTCCTTGAGTGTCTTGCTCTCTTGTTGTGTTATTCATTTAAAATAAAATGTTACATGCCTAACCTTGGTCCACACCTAAGAAATAATTGACATCATACCTTATTTCTTTACACAAGGACAACCCTATAGCCTCTTCGACTTACATATGCATGAAAAAAAACCTACTACTAAACAATAGTATGAAGATCAACTTAATATGAATACAACACACCTTATTTATAGGATTTACAGCAGGAAAAACCCTAAATAAAGACACCCAAAAACGGTTACATATCTATGCAAATCATTGGCTACAAATCCCACAAATCTCGAGATTCTATTACATTCGACTACCAAGTCATATTCCCAATCGGATACCAGTCAACCTACATTCGGTATTCAGTCGGTTGCCACACAACCTCCTATCAACTTCTTTTCGTTTGACCTCTTTGACTTCGACTTTTCTCGATCGAACACTTAGACCTTTGACTTTCACTACCAGTCGATTCACCTCGTCTCAACTTTCAATGCAAATAATATAATAGCCCAACACTAGCATTGATGATTTGGTTTTTGGTTTTCCATAAACCATCACATAGTAGAAGACATACAACTTCTTCTAGACAACGGTTTGTGGTTTTTTTTAAATCTCCACTTAGTAGAAGAATTACAGCTTCTATTAGAGAACAATTTATGGTCATATTTAAACCAACATTTGAGATCACTTCCAAATAGCAGAAGACATCAAATTCCATATTTTAGCTAACTTAGGAAATGTTTCGGGAATCATTGAGCCTTAGAGCCAAGCTTTAGAGTTTGTGGTCATACAGATCATTCGTAAACCACCAAATTGGTTTGTGGTATTCCTTAAACCACCACCACCATTTAGTAGAGGACATTGGATTTTTCTATTCATTTGGTTTTTGTTCATACCAAAACTACCAAATTCAGAGAGAACATTCAACAATTGGCAATTGTCGACTTCTAGATTTTAGCTGCACACTTTCAGATTTTAGCTCTCATATTGGACTCACACACACCCCTGCAAATTAAAGTGGGGAATGTTGGAAACATAATCCGTTAGGGTTACTCACTTGATGAAATGTGAAACATCAAGTGATAGTTTAATGGTCACCGACAATCCAATAGACCTCTTGGAAGAGGATTCCAAAGGTCATCTCATGTATTTATATCTGTATCATATTAATGAGAAATGCACCTCATGCTTATCCATTTATTGTGTTCTAACATACTGGAACATCAATAGATGGCTTGGATGGAACGATCCAAAATGAAAGTGGGTTACAATTTATTTGCAAGAGAATTAACTATCGTTTAGGGAAACAACAAACAATATTGGCATTTTGTTCATGGAGATGGACACGACTCCAAGTTCGGTTATCAATCTTCTTCTTTTTATTTTTCAAATTATTTGTTTAATGTTTCAAAAACATTCAATGACTCTTCATTCAATTGGAGGAAACCCTCGACTGTATGAGTGATGAAAATAATCCAAGAGAAGTGATAGGAGTTTCAAAATCCATCTCCATAAGACATATTTGTTGATACTGAGAGGCGGGTGAATCAATATCAAGTACAATTTAAAATCTTTTTCAACTTATACTTAAACCATTCAATTATATCCAATGAGCAATGAACAATAGTATAAGAGTTACACCAATACACCACAATACACCATGCACAATATATGAGAAATAAT
>ML792935.1:292169-307360 GCA_009831015.1 Picea engelmannii
GGACATTGAATTTTCAACTGATGTCATGATGGGAGATACACATATATCTAGATATCATTATAGAATGAGTACTTATGAACTAATAGAATTGAATATGCAATTACAAAAGATGCTAGAAAAAGTAATGTATCATACCATCTTTTGTAATATCATCTTGTTGGGGAGCTACAAAATTTTTCATGAAGATGAAGGATGGTACCCTCATATGCATTGACTATAGACAACTAAACAAGGTTATAGTTAAAAACATGTACCTGTTACCCCATCGATGCCCTGTTTGATCAATTAGGAGGGCCCACAATATTCTCAATGATTGACGTGAGATTTGGATATCATCAAGTCAAGATCAAAGATGAATATATTCATAAGACAATGTTCAAGACAAGGTATGGTCATTATGAATTCATGGTAGTGCCACCTATACTTACCAATGCATCAACCACATTCATGTACATTATGAACAATGCCCTTAGTAAATATTTGTATTGAACTTTATTGATGACATCCTCATCTACTCTAAATATGAAGAGGAACATGAGGAACATCTCAAAATGGTTTTACAAATACCGAGAGAACAACAATTGTATGCCAAATTCAACAAATTATGTTTCTATAAAAAAATAGATCCGTTACTTGGGACATATCATTTTAGAACAAGGGATTGTTGTTCATCCATAAAATATTAAGGCCATCATGAATTGGCCCACTCCGAAAAATGTGACAGATGTGAGGTCATTTATGGGACTTGCAAGATATTATTATAATATCATTAATATATTCTCCAAGATTGACCATCCAATAACTTCATTATAGAAGAAATGAATCAAATTTAAGTGGTCTTCGAAACATGAAAAAAAATTGAACAGTTGAAACACCTTCTTACCAATGCACTAATTTTAAAGATCATAGATCCAAGCAAATATTTTATAGTGTGCACAGATGCATGTAAGGAAGGACTTGGTAGAGTTCTTATGGAAGATAACCATGTGGTGAGTTTTGAGTCTAGATAGATGAAAGATCATGAAAGGAATTATGTCACTCATGACCTAGAACTGGTAGATATAATTCATGTGCTAAAGATGTGGCATCATTACTTAATTTGCCAAAAAATTGTGTGGATGACATATCATAGTGGGATGAAGTACCTACTTGATCAACCTACTTGAGCACTACATAGGTTAGATGGATAGCTTTTATCAGTGGCTATGACTTTAAGATAAGACATTTAAAAGGTAAGGAGAACAAAGTAGTATATGCACTCAACAAAAGCATGCAAGTGATTCATATGGAGTCAATCAGTACTTGTGAATCCGATGCAAAGATTAAAATAAAATAATCCTTTCACATTGATGATCACTTTATTCAAATAAGAGACCATTTTCTACAAGAACCATCATAAAAAATATGATGATTACCAGATGATTGAAGATGGATTGTTGGTCTATAAAGATATATTATACATTCCTAATTCAGTGGATTTAAGGAAACTCATGGATGAAATCCACAAGAAACAATACTTAGGAAACCCAAGCCATCAAAATATGAGTGTTGCACATAGACAATATTATTGGCCCATAATGCAAAAGGAAATTGTACATTAGATTGCTACATGCATCGAGTTCTAGTAAGTCAAAGATCAACACAAACACCCAGTATGATTGTTACAACTCTTACCAATTCTCGAGTGGAAATAGGAAGTGATAACAATGGATTTCATCACAAGACTACCTAAGATAGTGAAACAACATGATGTCATCATGCTTGTGGTTGAAAAAGTAATCAAGGATGCTCATTTTATCCCTATAAATTCCACATACAAAGTAGTCAACATTGCATGAATCTTCATGAGGGGAATTTTTAGATTGCATGGGATGCCTACAACAATCATATCTAATAGAGATGAAAAATTTACATCGAAATTATGGAAATCATTGTTTGAAGGATTGTGTATACAACTAAAATTTAGCACTACTTATCATCACCAAATAGATGGGAAAATAGAAAGATTGAATTAGATACTAGAAGACATGCTTCTCATGTATTTCATGAACCAACCAACTAGATGGGAAGACTACCTACGCTTGGTAGAGTTGTAGAGTTTGTTTATAACAATGGTTATCAAGCATCATTGAAGATGAGTCCATTCAAATCATTTTACGGTAGAAGGTTCAATACCCCACTAAGTTGGGATAATCTAGTGAACATAGTCATTCTTGGACAAGAAATATTGAAGGAAATGGAATAAGAGGTCATTAAGATTAGACAAAATCTGAAGGAAACCCAAGATAGATAGAAAATGTATGTGGAAAAGAACATAACACATAAATATTTTAAAGTTGGACATCATGTGTATCTCAAAGTTAAACCACAAAGAAGTTCCATGAAGTTGAGAACATATGCTAAGCTTGCACCCAGATATTGTGGACCATTTGGGATCTTATAAAGAATGGGTTCAGTAGCATATAAAATATCATTACATCCTAATACTAAAAGATATAATGTTTTCCATGTCTCATTGCTTAAGAAGTATGTACATGATTCTAGTCATGTCATTCATTAGGCTATGTTCCAGGTGGAAATAGAGGGAGAGCTTCAACTAGAACCCCTATGTATCCTAGACAAGAGGGTAGCATTGCTTAGAAACTAAGCCATCGCTAAGGTAAAAGTGAAATGGAATCACTAATGAAGATACTTGGGAAATGGAGGATGGCATGAGAGATGCACATCCATTTTTGTTTTCATCTTAAGACATTGTTTTAAATAACATAACACCGAGGATATTGTTATTCCATGGGGGAAGGGATGTAATGTCCCAATTTTGATCCCCTTCATTATGAGCACGAGCACCCAAAGGGGATATGATATTCTTGGACCATCAAACATTGATAGTTCATCACACACCTTCTAGGTCAGTCGATCGAGAAGTCGATCTACATCTGGACACAATCGGTCGAGTAGTTGACATGCCTATCAATCAGACAATCGACCAACATTCGAAGATAGTCGAGTCGTGGATCGACCAACCTTGCATTAGACTACGAGTTGGAAGGATATTCATTTGGGTTTAGTCCCGACGAGTGGACTTGTCAAAGCAAATTTTGTTGGACCAACTCTAATCCTTGGTCATTGTATGTGGACAAGATGTTTTGGATTCTGTGAGAGTTAGTTGGATCTTGAGACTATAAAAGAAGACCCCTTGGGTCATTATCATAGGGACAATAAAGTGATTTAAGATTGCATATAGATCATGCATATCAAGATGTGCAATATGCACTGTGATGTTCTGATCATAGTGTGGTTTGCTTAAGTATTGTAACTGTGTCTTTAGACACCACCTTTGTTCTTTGAATTTTTGTTCTTCTTTGATTATCTGCAGTGATGTGTTTTTTGTTTCATACCGTGTTCCATTTCATTCTCCAACAGATACCACAAGTGGGGATAAGTGAGGGGCATGTGGGGGGGGGGGTGGTTCTACATGCCTAATAATCCCAAGCCACCTTTCTAAATTATTTTTGTATTTAATTATCTATTTCCCCTTTTGGCTTTTTCAAAATCCAATCGTCAAATGTTTGTAAGAAGTTGGTGGGAAAGTCATTTCACCTAGTTACGAGAGCGTGGGCTAAGTACCCTCATGATGGGAATTATATCCTTGAATGCATGCAATTAGGTGGGTGAAAGAGTAATCTCACCTAGTTATGACAACATGGGCTAAGTACAATCATTTTGAGGAATTGTGAGAGTCAAGCATGCATGGGAGAAAAACAGAGGGGAAATTTGAGTAGTAAAGAGAAACAATTTGGTTAGAGAGAGAGGAGATGAAAATAGAGTTTTATGCTGAGAAAGAGAGACAACCATACTATTTGTGTTTATCACCTTGAGAAGGGAAAGAACCAAGATAAATATCCTAGAGTTACTGGACTAACTAGGACCTTTCTATGCACACATTGAAAAGCAATGGAGAGGGAGATTTATGCGGGACTCTTGAGAAGAGAAGGAATATCTCTCTTTGTTTGTGTTGGGAAAGTATAATGGGTGCCCAAGAGTTCTATGTTTAAAAACTCAATAGTGTGACACTTGGTTGGTAAATTTCCTACTCCGAGGTGGTGTGACTATCCAAATTTTCCACATTTTCCAATTTCACCCTTATGCTATCATAGTCTAGCTAGAGAGTGGCATGTTGTAGAGATATTCAAATACAACACAGCCTATGGTTGGGTGTAAAATTTCCCAGCCTCAATTGGTTGTTTTTCTAACCTCAATTGGTTGTTGTTCTATAATTTATAAATAGATAAGTATCTCATTTACGTTCTGAAAATTTGTGTGCATATTTCTCTATAAATCTGCATGGTAAGAGAAGAAATAAGTAAATGTTTCTTTTTCTATTCTTGAAGGTATTTTGCATCCCTTTACATCTCCGGTAGAAATCTGCATTAAAGAAATCGTATTGATATCATCTGTGCTTTGTGAAATAAGGATTTAACCTGGTTGTTTACTTCTTCTTCTTTTTTTCATTCTAAAGTATGCTACAGTAAAACTTAAATTAAATCTGAAAAATTAAAGTTATGCTACAGTAAAACTCTTTTTTTTTTCATTCTAAACTTAATGCTACAATTCAGTGGGCTCATTTTTACTATACGTCAGTGTCGAAATTTGTCTTCTATATCTATGCCTTAAATTGTTTTTTTTCAATCGACTCCTTACCTCCTTAAAGAGTGAACTCAACATGTTCCTCAACAAATAAGTAGATAAATAACTAAAATATTCAATTTTATTATTAGTTCCTAATAGGATAGGTAAAAGTGGTATCAAAACATTAATTTTAATTTAAATGCAAGAAAATTAAAAATACCTCATCGTCCCAATAGTGCATACGAGGGATTGGGTATATATATATATATATATATATATATATATATATATATATATATATATATATATATATATATATATATATATATATATATATATATATATATATATNTGTATATATATATATATATATATATATATATATATATATATATATATATATATATATATATATATATATATATATATATATATATATATATATATATATATTCCCTAGTTTAAGTTAGGAGAGAGGGCCTCTCCAACTTGGCAAGGAGAAGCTATGATATATGGAACTTCCTAATCCTGTAGTGCGAAGGTACTGTGATTTTATGGATGGGATAGGAAGTGAATGATGAAGGAGGATTTATGGTTGGTTTTTCAATCATGGAATGTATTAGTCATGATGATTATATAGTTAATGTGGGTGTTATCCTCGTGGGTTATCTTGAGTGGTTGAGCACTGTGAATACAAGTAGGAGGTCACGAGGTCAAGTGCTCGAGCTAGCTGTCTATATGTATATTGGGCCTCGCTTGATGTCCCCACCGGGTTAGATTTCCAAAAATGCAACTAGTCCATTGACCTCCCATACCATCCTCAAAATGAGGAGAAGTACCTCGAGGATTTCTTGGATGTGTATTCATCGGAAAAAAAAAATCTAATGTGGGTGTTGGCCAAGTGAACTAGTTTGCAACGGTTGTAGCCTCAACTTGTTCTAAAATTGGGAATTTAGAGTTTGACTCACGCAACATGGGGTTTATTCAACAACTCCTAGTTCTTCATGCTTTGTTGGTTTAGGCTTTGGTTTGTTTGCATGTTCTTTATGCATTTTGATTGGTTTGGGTGAATTTCTTGGGTTTGTTGGGTGATGAAGGTGCTCTCTGGAAAGGAATATTGGCTTCTTTCATTTCCCAAAGTTTGGTTTCCATGCTGTCATTGCACAACAAAGACCCTTTTCCAACGTTGGTTTTTCTCTTGGTCATGGGCACCATCATATCTATTGGCCTACACTTGTTGGCCTATCCTAAGTCCAAGGGTACCTTTTCTTTGGTCAATAGTATTCTTGTCTTTGTGGTGGTTGGTTGGGTCAATGGCGGAAAAGAGTTTGTGCTCTCTTAGTCAATGTTGTCTCTTTCTTGTTTTATAATTTTGGGGTGGCCTTATCCTCAACCTCTATGGTAGGTGGTGTTCTTTTGCTTCCTCTTTACCATATAATATTTACCATGGGTGTTTGGGTGGTGTTCCTTGGTTAAAATATACTCTCTACCATGAAGGTTGTCAGTCATGTCACATGTTCTGTTTACAGTAGAAGAAACTCTTGCAAGGGTACATCCTTAGCTCCTAAACATGTCCCTCCTAGCAAGACTCCACGATGCCTTACCCGGGCTCAATAAGACACATGAAGGGAAGCCCCAGACTTCCAACTCCACTTCTTCGAGGACGAAAAAAAGGGATACTGAGTATATGGAGAATAAAATCAAATGGTAAAGACAACAAATCCCTAAGGAGCGACTAGAGGTTGAGTTCAACGATTGGATGTATGATCCTGGTTATTCTTGAACCAAGGACACTACAATTTCTAAGTGTATGGAACTGTATTGGCTCATTAAGGCATTCATTGCACAAATTGTTGAGGAGAAGAGAAGCATATAGATTTTCATATGGGATAAACTACATGTCATGGATCAAAAGTTTGACACTTCTGTAGGTAAATTTTCAACATTGAAATTTCAGTGGCTACTTTGATAGACTTGCATTGTTCTCCCATGGATAATACTAATCCTTTCCAAGGGTATGGAGGCTCTCCCTCCAATCCTATCTTGGCAGAGGAGGATTTTTTGCAATAGAATGAAAATGGAGGAAGCCTGAAGCAAGGGGATGGACTCATGACATAGTTTCTCATGGTCATATGGGTCTTTACAGAGAGGAAGCATTAGCTCCCATCTTCATCAACGTTGTTATGGTTGTTTTTATGTTGACAATAGAGTAGAAAGGTATCTATTTCAGCTTTTAGTTTTTACGGAATTCATTATTGTTTGTGGTATGATGAACACAATGATATGCTATCACTCCCATGGTCTTGGTTTCTTAGGTTTCTAGCCATAAGATATGTTGTTTGTACTCATTTTTTTATCATATTATATATATATATATATATATATATATATATATATATATATATATATATATATATATATATATATAATGGTTAAGAACATGTGTTTCCTCTTAGGAGATCACAAGTTCAAATCCATTGGGGGTAGGGTATGTATACATTTGTAGATCCACTTTAACTTTGTCTTTTAAAGACATGGAGTCGCCATTCTGAATTCTATTTTTCTTTTAATCTATACACAAGTAAAATTCATATTTGCTTTTAATCTATACACAAATAATACATTATTACAAGTTTTAAATGTTTCATAATTACTTTAACTTTTAACTTTGAACTATGTATAAGACTATTATATTAAAACATTTTTAAGAGTAGGTATAAGTAACTATAGACCAATTTTTACATTATTATAATAATGTAACCTTTAACACAATACTATATTATTGTATTGAATACAATAATTAAATATACTAATTAGTAATTATAAGAAACATTTCTTATAAATTAGATAACAATTAATTAAACTTTATATTGAATTATAATAATTATGAAAAATTTCCATATACCTTTAAATAAATATATTCATCTTATTAGTCCCTGCCCTTTGGGCATGGGGACTTATAGTAATTGGTTTTATACATTTCTATTATTCATGCACAAAAAACGAGGTCCTTTTCATGTTCTAACATAAAGTTTTGGATTATTTATGCATTTTTTAAGTGGTATTTTGTTAGTTTATCCAAAGTTTTATATTTGACCTTTTATTTGGCCTCATATCGAGGCAAGAGGCTTCTCAAACATAGGGAACGAAGGGTTTGAAACTAATAACCTGGATATCTAGCAAGCAAGGGGAATTAATGCTAAGTTTCAACTTAGCATTAATTCCCAAACATTACATGTTTAATGTCTTTGCCCCATAAATTCCATAGCGTCTCAGAGCATCACAGTGACACTTGGCAGTCGTTTCTTTGATGCATGCCCCACACTTGGTCACTTGCAGGATGTGCACCTCACAAGGGATGTGCACCTCACCAGCCATGTTACTGGAGCTAAGTGAAGTGACAACCAGGAGCGCGATTCATCAGTTGTTATTAATTTTAACTTTGCATTGCTTACCTTCTGTTAGGCTTTCGCCTCTGGTGCACGCTACAAGATTGAGGCAAAGACGCTTGGCTTCATATCTGTGGAGTCTTGCTGTAAGAGACCCCTGGCTTCCTTCAGCCTCCCGTCCTTGCTTAGTGTGATAATATCGGTAGAGAATCCATTGTTGGCTTTGTGTTCTCGAGATTTCAGTGCTTGTGTAGAAGCAGGGCTCAAGATTTCAGTGCTTGTGTTGAAGCAGCGGTTGTGGTGGTGGCATTACATATTGAGAATATTGTTCCAGAGAAATGTATCTGGCTTAAACCCAGTTTTTATAATGTGGGTATGTACGTGCTTACCTTCTGTTAGGTGTTTCGCCTCTGGTTCATGCCTGCAAGAGCGAGGTAAAGACTCTTGGATTCATATCTGTGGAGTCCTGCTGTAAGATACCCATGGCTTCCTTCAGCCTCTTGTCCTTGCAAGCAAGAAGCAATCGCCCAGAGTTCGAATCAGTGTGAAGAAGCTAGGAGATGTTTTCAACCAGCAGGCCATGGATGGATCTGATGCCCCCTATGATCAAGAGACTGAATCCCACAAGGTCTCCTCGGTAGTTCTGCAGGCAACGAAAAGGCAAGCCAGGAAAATAATGGGCGTGTATGATTACGTTACAGTGCCTGATCAGGAAACATTGGAACCGATGAATACCTGAAAGATGAAAGCAATTGCAAAAGTCTAGGCTTCAACTAATATGCATGGAAATCAGCTACAAAAGCTAGTCTCCTTATTCGAGCAGTTGCTACAGAATTTTTTCTTAGACATTAGAAGCTTTAGGAGAGAATTCCCTTGATTTATACTCGCCCTCACAATTAACTTCAATGGGCCCATAGATCCTGGAAAGCCTAGTCAATCATTTTCCGTGCGGTCATTGTGTCAGTTTATTTTAGAACCACAGAACTCAATTTCAAAGCACATCCCTAGTTACCAATTTCAAGACTCACTCTCAGCCTGTCCCTTGTTAAGTGTTTGTTTTAAATCTGTCATAGTTGATGTCCATGTATTGTTCATTTTTATGCCCTAAGAGCTCCACGGGAAATAGCTCAATTTCAAAGACTCGTACTAATGCTTCCATTTGACATGCTTCTTGCTTCAACTAATCTAGCAAGCTATAAATTGAAAAGTATTCTAAATGGTACCCTTCTTCTGACAGGCTAAATTTATGGTTGCTTTTTCCTTTCAGGCCAAAATCTAGAAATCTCATTTGTAAAAGATATGATGACATTTATAGATTGATTTCTGCCTAGCCCATTTCAAGGTTGTGTTCTGCATTGTACATGTTTATTACTGCTAGCATTTTGCCTTTAGTTATAACGTGCTCAAACCAAATGGAAATTATGTGCTCTAACCTATTTTATTGTGGATAAAAACAATATCAATGGGGAAGCAACAAACAGGGACAAAGTTAACCCAGTAGGATGTGAAATTTTTAACACATGATACACAGGTTGCACTCAAAGAATTAAAAAAATCCTAACAACAGATTGAGCTATAGTATCTACCTATCAAAACTTCAGATTTGTACTCACTACTAACAAAAATTTAAGGATGTAAATTCAAGAATGCAAACACAACATCATGTGCAGTAGATTAAAACAACAAATAGATTAGGTCTAATCTACATGAATCTGCAATCTGGAAATTAGAACAGCAAGCACGGTCACCAACAACAATCACGTAAACTGTATATTACTTAGAAAAGAAGCATATATTGCTAACAAATCAAAACAAAGAATATATTGATATTTAAATAGATTAATTATATGTGTGTACATTAAATAAATATAACCTCTCTACAGAACGTCCTACTCGATAGTGTGTTCCTATGAAAACTAGTATTAATTTATGCTCCAATGTCCTCGTCGATGGTGTCATGTTTCTGTCAAAATTAGCAATACTGCATGCTCCAATGTCCTTGTCGATGGTGCCTTTGCCTAAAGCGTGCATCTCCAGGTGTTTATACACTTTGTAGGTAAAATCTTTTGGAGATTTTAAATATAATATTTAATACAACTATGAGAGAATTGTAAGATATTGGAAAGAGAGAGTGTATGTTCAGACAAGCCATTTGGGTGCATAATTCTTCCATGCACCACCTACATGCTCCTCATGGAACACGTAGCATCCCTGCTCCTCATGGGACACTTAGCATTCTGAAGGGAGAACATGGCAGTGCTAGTCTTATTTTGTTTCTTTCTCTTTCATGGTATTGCTAATCTTATTATTTTGTTTCTTGCTCTCTCATGGCATTGCTAGTCTTATTTTGTTTCTGCCCAAACAGGAAAGGACACTGGACGATATGGCCAGGTCACTCGCTTTGGGACTACTTGCCTATTACGTTGTGCCACAATCTATAAGTTCTTATCAAGATTCTCGAGCATGACCCTTTCACTGGACTATGCAAAAGTATCAGTACATATCTAGGTACTCTTCAATACATAACACATGAAATGCCAAGCTCACACTTATAAACATGCAACATGCATCTATCAAGAACAAAATTAGTCATATAAGTTATCCTAATAGATACATGATCAAAATTTCCATTTGAAATTAAAACTAACATTAAAAAACCCTTTAATCCCTACTGTTAAACCTTAACCCTAGAGCTTACAATATAGGCCCTCGGTTACATGGGTTGGACCTGGAAGATAGCACCACTAAGGATAACCTCCTGATGGAGTTAATGACAAATGGTTTTTGCGCCGCACATAGTCGACCGGTGAAGAAGCCTTAGAGCCCAGGGATTTTCTTAACTAAAATTAACTACCTACAAAAACAAAGCATTAATGATGGCACTGCTTTAGAAGCTGATGATAAAAACTCGGAAGCAGACTCTATATGATGGTTGTCACAGAGTATAAATCATTAGAGGCCCTAAGAAGCATAATGCATTCTTGTTATGAGTTAGTAAAATAAGTTGGAAATATATAACTGATTTTTTTGAATTATAAATCACTGTGAAAAACACGTTGCGGATTAAGAGATAGATGTACAACTGCCTATCAAATTGATCCCCAATGACAAGCAAACTTCCCATATAAGGTTGCTTGCAAGCCAAACATAACCAACTAGCCAACAGGGCATTGGTTCACTGGTGAGCTTAACAGAGTATTCAACTATCCACTGGGTTCTAATCTTGATGTGGTCTGCCCTACCTGAATATCATGCATTTCAAAGGGATGAAACCAAGTGCAATTCCCAAATGATTTTAGTAGGGCAGGAGCACTCTTCTTACACTTCATGTACCACTATTCTTCTTACACTTCATATACCACTATAGTGCCCTACCTCACAGTGTCATTTGGAACTATACCAATCATGTTGCATCTATGGTCCTCCATGCATTCCAGATTGTGTCGTAGAGGAACCAGTGTTGCTCTGGGTCCTCATCACCCCTGCCATGAAACAGAGACAGCCACAGAGAAAACACTGCCTATTTATGCAATGAGGAACTATACCAATCGGGTTGCATCTATGGTCCTCCATGCATTCCAGATTGCGTAGTAGAGGAACCAGTGTTGCTCTAGGTCCTCATCACCCCTGCCATGAAACAGAGACAACCACAGAGAAAACACTGCCTATTTATGCAATGAGACAATACAAATCCACTAGCTTTCTACCTCTTCCTAGCAGGGACTTGTTGCTAAACAACCCCTTGTTAACATTGTTTTTTTTCTAATCATTTTTCATAGTTGTCATCATACTTTTGTACCTACAAACTTTAGATTTTCCATGTAACTTTAGATTAAATTTATTCATCTTATCTAGTCATTTTCTGATTGTTGTAAAAAATACTACATATACATATAAATTTCTAAGATTTTCTATGTACATAAATCTATTCATCTTATTAACCTTTTTTCTCACATTTGTCAACATACTTTATTTAGTCATTTTCTCATAGCTATAAAAATATAGCATATACATACCACTTAACTTGGGGTTTCCAAGTATTTTTAAATTAAAATTAAATTTATTCTTCTTATCTAATCATTCATTCAATCATTTTCTCATAGTTGTGGAGATACCTTTTTATGTAATCTTTTTCTTATTATTCATCTTATTAACCTTTTTTCTCACATTTGTCAACATACTTTATTTAGTCATTTTCTCATAGCTATAAAAATATAGCATATACATACCACTTAACTTGGGGTTTCCAAGTATTTTTAAATTAAAATAAAATTTATTCTTCTTATCTAATCATTCAATCATTTTCTCAAAGTTGTGGAGATACTTCTTTAGATATGTAGTCGTTTTCTTAATATCTTTTTTAGATATTTAATAATTATATAGTGGTATAAATATATTTTTTAGTGCTTTATGTGGTTTAGGTGTGTGGTGGGATCAACATTTTGAGTGGATCTAATGGTCAAGAACATGTGTTTTGTCTTAAAAGATCACAAGTTTAAATTTAAAGAAGAACAAGGCAGCGAGGTTGCGCGTACTGCCTCCTCAGCCTGCCATAAATTATTAAATATAAATATAGCTTTGATGGAGTATGCTGCGAATTTCCTAAGGTTATTAAGGTTGTTGCTCTGAGAAACGCAAAATACAACCATTCTCGATTCGCCGTCATGAAGTTTCGTACCTCTGCCAGCCTGCCATAAATATAAATATAGCTTTGATGGAGTATGCCGAGAATTTCCTAAGGTTATTAAGGTTGTTGCTCTGAGAAACGCAAAATACAACCATTCTCGATTCGCCGTGATGAAGTTTCGTACCTCTGCCAACTTGCCATAAATTATTAAATATAAATATAAAATTATTAAATATAAATATAAAATATAAATTCAAGTTACCCTTACCGACTCTGTCATGTCATTGAGTTAATTCTGATCTCGAAATACGTGAAGGATGCAATAACACTATAAAGTTATCAGCCAATGAAATGTAAGAAAATTCAGTTTTTTTACATATTAAAAAATAAAATTTTGAGTTTGTTATGTTACACATTAAGTTTTTTACAAAATTTTTAAAGTCAACCCAAATTAATAGAGTAGTCAAAGTGAACTCTGTGCGCATAGCGCTGGTTGATGTTCAATCTGAAAAATAAGCGTAAAAGAACTAGATTTGAAAAAGAAAAACCCCATGGAGTGGAATTTCTTTTGCATAAGGCATTTTTTTAGTTGGAAGCATCAAAGAATTGCATAAATAAACAACAAAAATAAACCCGGCATGATTCTCATGAGTTTTAATGACATTTTGTGTTTTGATAAGTAAAACCAGCCCTTTCCAATATATGGAATTTACGGCAAAGTAATATCATCGTCTTGAAATTAAAAGCTTTCTGTATGATTGACTTGAAAATTCGAGTAGCATAGTTTTGTCCATCATTTATGATATATATGCTTTACATTTAGGACTAGAATAACTCCGTAGTAAATAGATCTGTTTTTTAGGTAAATTTCTGGGTCTAAATACTGTCAGATTTTCAGGAGTAGTTTCAGTTTGAGTTTCGTATGGACCAAAGTTTCATGCATTTCAGAACCTTATTTTAGGGGTTTTGCCCCATTTTAAACCAACTCAGATATTCAAAAAATAGTATTTAAAAGTGAACTGACTAAAAACCTGCAGGAAAAATAACTAAAAAGAAAAGATTGCTTCCTAATTAGCCCACTCCTTAAATTTATATTGATAGTCCTTAAGGGTTACACTCTTCCTTTTTTTTTCTTAACTACAATCTTGGTAGATGTGTTGGTCCTTTATTTTTTTCTTAACTACAATCTTGGTAGATGTGTTGGTTCTAAGTAGATGCCTCAATTTATAAATTTAATAAATTGAATTGAAAATTTATAATAATAAAAAATTAGTAATTAAAATAAATTAAACAAATAGATGAGTGAGTTTATAAATTTAATTGAAAAATAAATTTAATAAAAAAATAGTAACTAAAAATCAATAAAAATTAAACTAGTAAATGCAAAAAATATGTTGTTATATTGATAACTAGTTGAATATGTTTTTGTAATAAATGTGGTTATACATTAAATCAATGTGAAATGTAAATTTTATGAATAGGAGATGTGCAACTAACTTTTTTTTTTTTTAGGTCGAGTAAGGTATGGAATAAGAATGGGAAGAAGAGAGTAATAATTCCAACTCAAAATGGCCATATACACATGCAGTCATAGGTAGAAAAAGTGATAACAGTGCCCATATGAATTTGATAGTATGTTTCAAACATATTGCTTTTTGTATGAAATAACTTGTTTTTCTCAATCATCTAAGAGATTTATCTAAATTTGAACCTACCATCCATATTGCGGATCACATGATGATCATTCAAGTAATAAGGGAATGAAGAAAAAGAATAATTGGAGGACATGTACATTCTATATATATCTCATACGATGTAGTAATTTGGAACCAAATCCTAGAGAGTCATTTTCATGTGTCAGTAATAATGTTGGAAAAGAAGTTGAATGATTTGAGCTTTGTAGATCCTTTTTTAAAGACTCCTGCAAGAGCTTTTGATTAACAAGATTAATATTTTCTTCTCTGTTTTGAATACCATCTAGTGATTCAACTTTCTTATCTTGTAATTTGCTTACCTTGTTGATGACGTTCTTTGATTTTCATGCCCTAATTACCATGCACTTCGTACAATTTGTGTTGAAGTCCACATTCAACTACGAGCTTGTGTTTTGACAATGAGACAACAAGGAGGAAGTCATTTAAGGGAAACTAAGTTGAGGTAGCACGCAAGAGGGTCACAAGCTATAGATCTTGCCCTCATTTGCATAGGTATGATGTGTTGAACAAGGTCTCGTACATAACTACAAGTATTGTACACAAGACAAATTCAATAAAGGATAATGGTTGAGATTGGATTGTCAAAGGGGATGTAGCGCAAATCATGTGCATATATTCCCGTGCCCATAGTGAGGTCGTTAGAGATTTTTTTGGGATAAAAACTCTGTAATGAGTTTTTTTTTGTAATTTTATAAACCTTTGAAGTGAAACAATGCATACAAATTCTTAAGAAAAATAGAAAGAACAATAATGACATACACATAATACACAAAGAACAAAACTTAGAGTCTCACCTCTATTTTATTCATTGTATTAAATTGACTATACATA
>ML792935.1:332677-349667 GCA_009831015.1 Picea engelmannii
CCATCAATTTACACATTAAACATATTTTTTATATCACTTATTTTCCATATTCTTTATTGTTTTGCTTGAACTTGTTTATATTCTTTTGAAACTATGGACTGTAATAACACTTTTTTTTCATTTCCAAGAAAAAACTGACTATGATGTTTGCATTCTCTTGAGAGTATTTTAGATAGGCACCTTCTCATTGCAAAATCACCAACATACATAGCAATGGTGAACGCACTAGCACGACATACACTTTGCATTCGAAATTTGTTTGATGACCTCCAACAACATAGAAGACAATTTCAAATCTGTGTTATTCATCCTGGCAGGGGGAACCTTTCAAGACCAGAGTTGAAAGAAGAACTTGCTAAAAGATTTAGTATTTCTGATACACAAACAATATTCATCTCTTATTTTCATACAACCGACTCATTCTCTAAAGGCTTTGGAATAATCTATGATAGTGTGCAAGATGTATTGCAACATGAACCAAAACATTGATTAGCTCAAAATGGTCTTCAAGCTCATGTTGACAGGTCTACTAAAGCAAGTACAAGTAGAGTGAAAAAAATCCGTGGTATTAAAAGCATACCAGCAAAAACCCATTAAAGGGATAGTTGAAGGCGATGAAAGGTCTATGTTAAAGATCATGTTGAGAGATCTAGTAAAAAAAAAAAAAAAACGCATAGTTGAAGGCAATGACTATTTCTAAATTCTGAACATAACTATATTATATTACTTCACTTTGTTTTTATATAACATGGTATTCCTACTTGTAAGCATGTCTACATCCCTCATATAAAGATTTTAAATTTTATGTGAATAATAATCAAGAAAATCATTTTTATGCAGATTGTATGTGAACAACATTTTTAAAAAATAATAGAAAAAAATATTGTTTATTCCTTCATAAACGTCTTTCCTTACATAACAAGATATATTGACATTTTTTGGTTTTACATTTCCTCTCCTACTTTGTCATGCTTTTCTTTTCCTATCATCTCATGTTTATTCCTTCTTAATTGCTACGAAAGTACATTCATTTTTTTTTTTCAAATAATTACAACCATACATCAACAAATCTGTTGATACTTTAACCCATATTTTTTTCCTCTACTTGCACATGTATTCTCCTTTAATTCCATTTGTATCCATTATATCTTACTTACTACATTCCTTGATTGTTTTTTTCCTATGTGGTATTTCAGTTCCCTTGTACTTCCACTTATAAAAAACAATATCAAAGGTATGGCATATGCTTTGACAACAAACTCACTTACAAGGATTGGAAATGGAAAGCTTATTTCTAGACCTATTATACAAATTATGGACTTCAAATGAACATTAGAATATCGTTACTCAGTAGTCCTATCTGATGGAGCCAATACATTGTGAAGCTTATTTTCCTCAACACTTCGTCACTATTTCATGTCATCTCAAATAAAAAAAGGGTCCTTGGTTGAACTACATGACTTCACCTGTAGATCTATCCAAGACAACAAGTATGTCTTCACTTTACCTTCTTCACATAGCTCAATCTTCGTTATATTTTATACAATTATTATCTTGATTTTCCCTCTACACATTACTTTAATTTTTACATGCATCACACACACCAACCACATTTTACATTCCCTGCTATGTTACCAATAATGCAAGTGTTAATTTTACATTGTTTTTACTCTTTCTGCAGGATTATGATAGTGCATGAATTCCAAGTGCATACTTTTCAAGAAGACATTGTTGGTGCACCAACATTGATAGAATATGTAAGTTCTTCTACAAAATGACCATTAGAACCTCCTAATACAGTGCCAAAAATTACACCTATTGCATCTTGGCATGCATCCCTAAAGGACTGGACTCTAAATTCAGAGTGCTTTCAAAACCTGATCTATGTACATTCACCAATGCTAAGGGACTTGGCCATGTATTTAGCTTCGATGTTATTGATGCAAAAAATGGTGAAATCTGCATTACCTGCTTCAATATCCAAGCGACAAATTTCCATCCTTCCATAGACATTGGGAAAATTTAAATCATCTCAAAAGGGTACATCAAACTTGCAAAAAAAGAATTCAATCATTTAAAAAATGATTGGGAGATAATTCTAGATATTACCTTGACCATTGAAGTCTGTTTAGAGGATGATCATTCAATATCAAACCACAACTTTTTGTTCACTCCTATTAATTTGGTACCAACTTTGGTCAACAACTCTATAGTTGATATTATTGGAATTGTTATCTCTATTAGCCCTTTAACAACCATCATGAGAAAGAATGGAATAGAGACACATAAGAGAAACCTCCAACTAAAATACATGTCAGGGTATAGTATTGAGGTCACATTATGGGGAGTCTTTTGCAATAAATATAATCTACACCAATATTCTATCTCAAATACCTTTCCAATAATCGCTCTGAAAGAAGTAAAAGTAACTGACTTTGATAGGATATCAATTACTACAACCTTCACATCCCAACTTTCCATCAAGCCTATTCTCAAAGAAGCCCAAGATTTGAGATCCTGGATTGATAACCCTTTAATAGATCTAACTTGTCACTCCTTATCTACACATGGATTTAACTTGTCACTTCTTATCTACACATGGAGCTTCAAGAGGGCACCCTTCTATTAAAAAAAACTTGGTTGACATAGAAAATGAGGGAATTGGTAAAGGTCCAAACCCTACATTCATTTTAGTTGAAGCAACTATTCCTTCTTTAAATACAGACAGTTGTTGGTATGTTGCATGCCCACTTCCATTCAAAGATCGAAAGTGTAAAAAAAAACTCACACCTATTGAAGATGGTGTCTGGAACTGCCAAAGGTGCAATCAACATGTTTTTGAATGTGAGTACATGTACATTTTCCAGATCATCATTGAAGACCAAACAAGCAAGATCAATGTTACAACATTTCTAGAAGTTGTCAAACAACTTATAGGTGTTTCTGCAGATAAGTTATATGAATATAAATATGAGGGAAATACCAAAAAAATCACTGACATATTTGGAAAGTTGTTCTTTCATAGCTACTTGTTCAAACTTGTAGTGCATGAAGAAACATTTTCCAATCAAAAATAAATCAAAAGCATTGTGATTGCATGTGATAAAATTGATTGCATGTCAAAGCCAAAAGAGGACATCCTGGATCCTTAATTGTTGGATAAATAGTGCTTCTAAAGTGTTATGGTTGTTTTTTTCAAACACCAACTTGTAATTTCCCTGTTTTTGTGCATATACATATTATATAAACTTTTTTTTTTTTGTTTTGGAGTTTTTTTATATTCATTATAACATTTGTATGGAAGAAATCCAACATATGCATTCACTTAAAACATATTAAGAAAACAATATTATTTTTATAACTATTTTAATAATATTCTTACAAAAACATGTTATCAAACATACAAAATGTGATATCAAGCACTTTGAATTCTAACTACAATTTTTTATTTTTTTCTCTTATAGGAAATTTCATCTAGCATAAGAATTGCCCCAATGTTGCCAACTAAAACAACAAACGCCATTGGTGAAGGTCTCTCAAGATCATTAGAAAGTCATGTTCTCTTTCAACAATGGATGCCATCAAATAATTTATACATAACATCTTCACAAATTCAACTTCCCAACAAGACTCTATACAATCGCCACCGCCATACACTTCATGCTACAGAAATAAACAAAAAAAATAAAAATAGATGGAACAATTACACTATTAATACAGAAACCACTAGCTCAGTCACAACTCCTCTATCTACATCTAGGATCCAACAAAATGAATAACATCGGACAGATTAAAAAAAAAAAAAAAACTTGGCTAGACTTAGAGAGAATTCACTTATAAACCAAAACCAACCTTGTGTGGAATTACCAACACATGTTCTACAACCTCAACCCCATACACATGCTTCCCACTCTTTCCAAAAACCTATTGATTCCTTGTCTAACATACATACATGCACTACATGTATGGAATCAGATCCTAGCATTCCTACTCACCCATCTCCAAATGGACACATTTGTACTCATTTTCATAGAGAAAATAATGGGCATCGTTTCTCCAAATGGAATAATATGGACCCCGGTGACCAACCCACAATTCTGTCAATACTTACACAGGTTGAGGAAATGTTAACTGCTCGAGTTAGCCCCATCTTGAAAGCTAGGCATGCTCTAGGTGGACAATAAAAATATAGTGGCCACACTATTAGTTTCCCACAACAAATCCTCCACATAGCGACTTTCTTTCCCCGTCACCTTTCAGAAATTGATATCTTAGTTTTCAAGAGACATGGAGGAAAGGGGAAATGTTATGATTGTTATGTGAAAAAATCTCATGTCATCAATGCATTGCTCTAGAAGATACAACATGAAAAATATTACAATGACGTACAAATTGACCAAAACGTGCTTGCCTCACTTCCCACTACGCGCACTAATGTCTCCACTCGACTCCATTATGTCTCTACAGAAAATTTAACTTCTCCCACTGAAGAACCAAATATCTCTTTAGAACACCATGTTTTTTTCCCATATGAACAACCAATGTCTTCCTTTGCCTTTAGATTTCCTAATACACAATGAAAACTACAAAAAATAAGAGCATTTGTTAACACTACAAATAACTTTTCACCAAATACAATTGAATGGCCAACAATTGGCCTATCACCAATCAATGAGTACAACACAGAGGGTCTATTCGACATGGCCTTCCCTGCTCTTTTCCCCACTGGAGATTCCCTTCCTCGCCAACAATGCATGAGAAACATACCACTTGATACTTATGCATTACACTTAATGAGATACCATGACAATAGGTTTGGTAGTAATCCTCGTTTTAGATACTACCTCTACAATTTGATTATGAGCCATCAAATTCAATCAACAACTACATTTTTTCCAAACAAATCCAAAATCATAACACACCCACCACAATTCAAGAATTGTGTGCACATCTCAAAGAACTCCCTGCAGATAAACTCCCAGAACAAGCCATGCACTTCAGAGCACATCTACATGGCACTAGAGCATTTTGGAGCATGCAAAGGACTGAGCTAACGGACATGAACACACAGATTCAATGCCCAACCTTGTTTTTCACTCTCAGTGCAACAGACACAAAATGGCCAGACTTACACACAATTATGCAAAAGGATAGACCTCTCGACCCAATGCTTCACCAATGTTGGCATACAGACAATGTCATTGATCACCCCCACATTGTAGTTGCTTAAATTCACAAAAGGTTTTCAATCTTCCATGATGTGATACTACAAAAAACAAATGCACACAATTGACTATTGGTATAGGTACACAATGTATACTACTTGAAATTACCTCTACCGAACCTATACATTTATATGCTCTTTACTAATCATTTCATGTCCCTTTTGCAGGTATGAATGGAAACATTGTGGCTCTGCACATATACATGGATTTTTGTGGCTTGTTGATGCTCCAAACATGGAAATATTACATTGGGAAGACCCACATCAAATCTATGCCGCAAAGAGTTTCCTTGATAACTATGTTACAACCTGGAATCCTAGAGAACACCATGACACACACATGGCTATGCATCAATCCATTGAAGATGAACCTTGCTTACTACATACAAAGGAGATATTTGCAACCAACCCACTTGAGGACTATGAACAACTCTTAAATCGAGTTCAAAGACATACAAAGTGCAATGAGAAAACATGTCTCTGTAGAAGAGAAACTACACTCGAATGCAGGTATAAATTCCCTTGGAAGGTACAAATGGAGTCATCAGTCTACATTGATGAAATGGGTCAAAATACATATCAGTCAGCACACAATGATGAGCGCATCAATATCCATAATTCCAACATACTCCAAGCATGGAGAGAAAATGTAGATTGCCAACTAGTCCTCTCTCACTATGCAGTTCTAAAATACATTGCCAAATATGCTTCCAAAGCAGAGGGGAGATCATAGACCTACCACCATATGTTGACTAGAATTGCATCTACGTCAAATATAGATGACCCTGCCTCAACTACTTATCGTCTCTTGCACTCAGAAGCAATTGTAGACTGTGACATAAGTGCCCAAGAAACTTTCCATATGCACCAAAAGTTGCCCCTTGTCACATGCAGCCACACCTTCACCAAACTCAATGTTGGTCGGCAAATATTTCGTCGAATCTCCTATGATTTTCCTAACTGCTTATATGGATCCACTTTCATTGATGCATATTTAATACATCCTGTTTTTCTCGACCCATTATGTTTGTTTGACCTCACAAAACATTATAACCAAGCACGAAAAAATGAAAAGTGGAAAAAAAGAAACATCCCTGCAATTTTCCATGTATGGCCACTTTTCACTACCATTCCAAACAAATATTTTGATAACTGTTTTGAGTTATGCTAGAGTGATTTGATTTTATACAAACCCTTTCATTCCTTCTCTGAAGATATAGGCCTTTCAAATGAAGACATTGTGTCTACCTAGGAGACGATAAGAGATCACTACCATGTCTGGAATGTTAACCGCATCCCAATGCCCACTCCTAATGACCAAACATATGAAGATGAGCATATCCATACTAACATACAACCAAACATGGAGATGAATGAATAGCAGTCTTTCTCAAGATTGGTCCCTACTGGAATTATCAACTTCAGTTATCTTGATATGTTGGGACTTCAAGATATTGACACTTCCCACCCATGGGATCAACTCAAAGTATCACACGATACATTAGACACTACACCAAGCTTCATAAACTATCATCTAAGTATTACAACAGTACTACAAGAAATGAATCTGCTATGTCCTTCAAGAAGTACATTTTCTACAAATCAACACACTGCATTCGACATCATCATGCATCACTTACAAGCAAAAGAACCAAAAGAACCATTGAAGATGATCGTCCAAGGCACTGCAGGCACAGGAAAATCCTACCTTATACACTACATCAAAGAAACACTATCTTCTCAAGCACCCTCTGGACATAGCCCACTATTGCTTCTTGCCCCTACTGGAGTCGCAACATTTAACATATATGCGACCACTATACATGCAGGACTTATGATTCCTATCAAGGACATGAGGCCTTTACATGGTCAGTACCTTGCAGTGTTCCAAGAAGAGATGAAACATATTTACTACATTCTAATTGATGAGATGAGATTTGTTGAAACATATGCATTATTCTAAACTTTAGACTAAAATAAGTTTCATTTTTGTTTTAATAAAAACCAAAAAAAATGCACTGGGATAATCATCGTCGAATGAAGCCTTCTGATTAATCCAACAGTGTAAAATTCTTAAGAGATTATGGAGCCACCTATTTATTAATGAATCAATTTATATAAAGGTTCGCTTTCGAAATTTCGGTAGTCGCGGTTTCGCGAAGTACAAAGGTTCAATATTGAGCATCTTCAAAACCCAGGATACCCGAATTCATGAAAGTATTAAATGTTAAGCCTGGTTAATTAAAGATTAAGAAATATTAACGATAAATAAATCTCATCGCGACTTCGCAGTTTAGGAGCTTTTACATATAAAATCTTGTGAAGTCCCAAAACCCAAAACCCCTCCATTCTAAAACTAATCGTGGTTAATTAGAAGAGTTAAAAAATATTAGACTTAATTAAACTTATCGCGACTTCGCATTTCATAAGTCTTATTTTAAACTGTTATAAAGATCCCCGAGATCTGAAACGTTAAAAATTGATTAAATGATAAGTATGATTTATTAATGTACTAAATGAGGATTATACTCTAATTAATCTATTGCTTAATAATAACTCGGATACATTCAAATTCTGTGCTTTTCCCGAGGTATCGACCATTAATGACATTAATAACTGATTTATGGAAATGATTCCAAATAAGATCCGATTTTAATGCCCAAATATTTTTTATTAAAGAAATTAAACGTGTTGTCGGTGAAGGTATATGCATGGTTTATGTGTTTAAGGTCAAAAGATTTTTAGTTCCGAATTACATTCTTGTTTTCATAGAGATAGCTTAGTGAAATAACTAGTTTTTTACATTCTTATTCTCTGTAACAGGTAATAGAACTATGAAATTTGATATCATGGCTCCACGGAAAACGCCTAAAGCAATTAGCGAAAGTTCTGGCCAGAACACATGCGTTATTTCTGATGCTTCACCCAGAAGTATAAGCACATTTAAAACCTGGACGCATGTGTTCAAAACCATACAATACGAAGTGGTGAACTGCCCTGATGATTCAAGCGACAACGAAAAGGATAACTTATCTACCAAATATAAGATTATCGCTCAAGCAGAACTGCATAAAGTAGCAACAAGGCCCAGGCTTTTACCCTACACTGACATGATTGGATGGGCACTGAATCATGTGGATATCCCAACTAGAACTATATTCAACTCTCAGAAGGTAGTTGTTGGGTCATTTCGGCCGGAACACATACAGGTGATATATAAATTGTCTGCAACATCAAACTTCATTTATAATGCCAGTTTTCTAGAGAATATCAGTAAGAAGGAGGGTGATCAATGTGGAAAGAATCTTTTTGACTTGATCAAGGATTGGTGTTCATGCCCTGGAAATTTTAGAGCCAACTCTCACGGCGTATATTCAATCTCATCGCTTGAACCACAGTTCATGTATATAGCCATGATGATGTGCAGAATTTATGGAAAGGAGAACACAACCCATTTCTATCTACCATGGGTACCCATTATACACTCAGTGGTGGAAGGATTTTCTTTTGACTGGGCAAAGATATTGTCGGATAGTTTGGCTAGCGAAATCACAGAATACCAAACAAAGAAAACCAAAGGGAAACCAACTTCATTCTTCATGTCAGCTTATATTATGGACATCATCTGTATTATGATGCCTTTCCCATTGATGAGCTAGATTTGGACTCTATATAGTGCAGAACCAATTCATGATTATCATTCAAAGCTCTGGGAAGACAAGGCGCACACAAGTGACTTCTGCGATTCTGAGAGTGTGTCAAATGAGAGACCGACACCATGTATTTATAGTATTCCTGGTAGACTTTCCTGGGCTAACTTCTCTCTATGGGTGCTAATTAATTCATATTAATTATCTCTCTTCAACCGACATCTCATCTAGGGTTACTTTCATTTCTTTTCTTTCTTCCAGAACGTTCTAATCTTGTCAAAGGTCACAATAGAGGTTCATACCTCTCGAAGCTACCATAATATCAACAGGATCAACAAGACTTTAAAGAAAGGAAAAGACAACATATATCACTGCAGATCAGTTGTGGACCATTGGGCTATGGAGTTATAAATAGTCTGCTCATCGAAGGAATTTAAGCTCCCTATCAGACAAAAGATTTGTATAATGATGAAGAGAAGAAATAAGAGAATAACATAAACATGAATATTTGCTAAGAAGAAATCCTCTATGCAAAGAGAATTTAGATGTGTCTGAACAGTAAACAATGATAGATAGGAAAGCTTACAACAAATCCTCTACCGCATCAGGAATCTATCAATAAAGGAAATACATTCAAACAAGATGAAGAATAGAACTTAGATGTGTCTGAACAGTAAACAATGATAGATAGGCAAGCTTACAACAGATCCTCTACCGCATCAGGAATATATCAATCAAAGGAAATACATTCAAACAAGATGAAGAATAGAACTTAGAGAAGTTTGAACAGTAAACAATGTTAAATAGGAAAGCTTACAACAGATCCTCTACCGCATCAGGAATCTATCGATCAAAGGAAAATTTTAATCCTTAAAATCAACAATTACATTCAAACAAGATGAAGAATATAACAGATAACATAGAAGAAAAATATGATGAAACAACTCATATGAGTCTTCAATAACAATACCATTTACAACTACATGCCCCTCCGTCTTACAAACTGAAATATACAGTCATAAACATTTCTCAAAAATTCCTCCGGTCTTGGGTTGAACCCCCCTTCCTCTACATATCATTCATCTGATGTATTTATAGTCAAAACAATAGACATTTCTTGTTTCTTGGGCGCCTCTTTTCCAGTGTCATATGTCTTCTCTTGTCTGTCTTGTTCCTTCTATCAGAAGGAAACTCTGGTCATCATGGGCATGTAGGAGAAACTGTCCTCTGTGGTACTTCTGGCTGACAGTTTTCTGTCTCCTTGGCCAGACCCCCCATGCTTCCATTTAAGGGGGGAGTCGATTGTTTAACCACCAATCCGTCTTTCATTAAATAACTTCTCCTCAAGATCGGGATGAGGCTCAATGCCTAGGGGGTTGCTACATGTTGCTCTTAGATTTGACGTTGAATAAGCACGTGATTGTGGGGGCATCAAAGGCGGTTTGGATCAACACCTCTTTTGAGCCCACAATTCACCACCTTCCACCACGTATCCCTTTCACCATACTATGGTTTCGATTGTGGGACCGCTCTAGAATTTTAGCATTCAGGCATGTTCCGTCCCCACAATGAAGTGTTGTCATCGATCTGATGCAAATCCGCAATCTGGGAAACCCCACTATTTTAATTCCCCCGCTAAAATTTATGCGTCTGGTAACTCCAGAATCCTTTTAAACCATGCTTAGAGATGGAGCCAACTTTGGCGCTTGAGAGCTTTGAATCCTGAGCAGGAATACCTCCCAAAGGATGATCTCCCGAATCTGACGTGGTGGCCTGACGTCACTATGTTGATGTGTCATGTGACACGTGTCACATGGATATGGGCGGATGACATAACCAAATGACCTAAAATGAGTGCCACATGTCAGGGCCAGATGGAAGCCACTTGTCTCCACGGATGAGCACCAAGTGTCTTCGGTACTTCGACATTTCAGGCTTCGAGAATTTTGGATAATGAAGCATGAAAAACTCCCAGAGTGGTATGGGCCCAGAGTGACGTAATGACCTGACGTTATATGAGGTCACAACCACCGATGGATGAGTGCCATGTGTTAGCTGAAAACACTTGTGGAGTTGGTAGGGCCCAAAGCGACGTGTCAGCCTGACGTTACTTCGGGACTTCAGGATGCTTGGGTGGAAATCTCTCGAAGTCACTTTCTCTTGGTTGACGTGGTAGCCTCTCATTAACTTCGGGACTTCGAGCCTTCCGTTGATACTGCTGCAAAGATCAACCGTTCTTGTTGATTTGAGATCAACGATCCATAATTACTTTGGAAGTTGGGGCTTCGAACCATTTTCAATGCATAGCTCTTACAATCCTCCGGAGTGTTGTATCTCTGAAGTGAGAGATCTGCCTCCATGTGTCCTCTTGTTTTGGACGACCGAGATTCACTTCGAGAGTTCGGGCTTCAGGAGCTTTCTTCTGCTTGCTCGTGCAATCCTCTGAAGTGTCGAATTTATGAAGTGTGATATCTGCCGACACTTGTCCTCAGCCTTCAATGGCTGAGATTTACTTCGGGACTTCGGGACATTTGGATGGAAATCTCTCGAAGTAACCTTCTTTCGGTTGACATGGCAACCTCTCGTTACTTCAAGACTTGTGCTCTTCGGGACTTCTGTCTAGTCGTTAATCCTTGTGCGACTTTTAAATTCTGACCGTCCGAGCGTTGCTAGTCTGAACTGCACATGGGATCTCCACCGTTGAAAATCGAACTTGCTTGTTTTCTTGTATTTCAAGCTCGAAATGGACTTCTCTGAAAGTTGTATTTTGCTCATGGCTTTTCCCTACACATACAACATACTTGACCGGCCTAACTTTGTCAACCAGAAGAGAAAAACTTATAGGAAGGCATGCAAAAAAGAGAGAGACTCGGAAGAGGTGTAGACCTAGGTCTTAACAATAACTGCATATGACTCATGACAACTTTATGTGATAACACATACTATTTATGAGTAGAAACCATGAAAGGAAGTGTTTATCACCTTGAGAAGGGAAAGAACCAAGATAAATATGTTAGAGTTACTGGACTACAACTAGGACCTTTCTATGCACACATTGAAAAGCAATGGAGAGCGAGACTTATGAGGGACTCTTGAGAAGAAAAGGAATATCTCTCTTTGTGTTGTGTGGGAAAGTATAATGGGTGCCCAAGAGTTCTATGTTTAAAAACTCAATAGTGTGACACTTGGTTGGTAAATTTCATACTCCGAGGTGGTGTGACTATCCAAAATTTTCCACATTTTCCAATTTCACCCTTGTGCTATCATAACCTAGCTAGGGGGTGGCATGCTGTACAAAGATTCAAATGCAACATAGCCTATGGTTGGGTGTAAAATTTCTCAACCTCAATTGGTTGTTGTTCTATAATTTATAAATAGATAAGTCTCTCATTTATGTTTTGAAAATTTGTGTGGATATTTGTCTATAAATCTACATGATATGAGAAGAAATAAGTAAATGTTTATTTTTCTATTCTTGAAGGTATTTTGCATCCCTTTACATCTCCGAGTAAAAATCTGCATTAAAGAAATCCTATTAATATCATTAAAACTTAAATTAAATCTGAAAAATGACTTTACCTATAGTACTGAAATCAAGGACTGCATATCATATGCCTTACCTTTATGGAAATGAGAAAACAAATTAAACATTTGTGTATCATATGGTTGTAGCTTTTACTCCATTTAAGTATGAAACCATGCTGGGAATTTCCTACTCATACTGAAATAGAATGCCTTTGGGGAATAGAGGGGATGTAATTGTAGCTTGTTATGCATGAATTTGAATTCAATGGCTATATATTGTAATCTATTAAATTATGGAAACGTGCTAGTGAGAATTTAATGGCTATATCTTGATGGCAAACATCTTTTCCATCAACGACATGATAGAACATTTAGATCGACGCCTGGAAATCTTTCACATTGGCACTTGGAAAAACTTTCCATTGGCGGGATAAAAATAAAATAAAATATTTCCATTAGCGATTTGAAAATATTTCAGATCCGTGCTCGGAATACTTTTTATCCGCTGGATTAAAAACAAAATTTCCATCGACTCTTTGAAAACCTTTCGATCGGCATCTTGAAAAATTTTCTTAAAGAAACGCCATGTCAGTTAGCACGTGTCGTGCCATGTCAACCCCTACGTGACATGCACCAGAAGAAAATACCCAAGAACTCAAAAGGCCTTAACTTCTCGCTCCAAAACCAAACCTAGAATTGAGTGAAGAAATTGTCATTGCAAAGCTCTCAAGGAGCCGAATTCAACTTATGAGCTCATAATTGATATTTTGATATTTTGGCACTAGTATTCTTAGAAAATAAATAAATAAAAAATTGGTTCCCAAAAAGTGAACTCAGCATGTTCCTTAACAAAGAATTAGATGAATAATAAAATATTCAATATTTTATTATTAATTCCTAATAGGATAGGTACAAGTGGTATCAAAACAAAAATTAAATACAAGAAAATTAAAAATACCTCATTATCTCAATAGTCCCAATAATATATATATATATATATATATATATATATATATATATTCCTTAATTTGGGCTACAGTGGTAGAGAGAGGGCCTCTTCAACGTGTCACGGAGAAGCTATGATATATGGAACTTCCTAATTACGCCGAAAGGCGTATACCTATTGACAATGGGCAGAATTAATCACCTTTTAATCATAAATTTCAATCCTAGAGTTGGCAATTGAAGATGCTGGCATATTCTTGGTCGTCCTCTCTAATCAATGGATGAGATTTTAATAAATTAACTTCTGCTCATTTATAAAGACGTCCGTTTATGTGATTACTTTTTTACATTTACTAAATCAGATTAAAAAATTACTTGTTCAACACCAGATTGCCACGTTCAGTGATTAAGAGATAATCTATTAAGCTGACCACAATTTACTAAATTATTGTTATTGGACGGATACTTATAGCCGCGTGGATGTTGGACCCGGCAATAAGGCGTTTCAAGTATTCAGGCGTTTCAAGTATTCACACAGTTATTTGCACAGCCGCCTTTTGATGTTTCGGATATTCCCACAGGTTCGCAAAGCCGCCTTTTAACGTTTCGGGTATTCGCACAGCCGCCTTTCGGCGTTCACCAGCCGCAAGTTAGCGGCTGTGCTAGTCCTATAGTGCGAAGGTATATATATATATATATCGCTAGTTTAGGTTATAGTGGTAAGAGAAAGGGCCTCTCCAACGTGGCACGGAGAAGCTATGATATATGGAACTTCCTAATCTTGTAGTGCGAAGGTACTATGGTTTTATGGATGGGATAGGATTTCTAGATGGTGGTTAAGTGAATGATGAAGGAGGATTTATGGTTGGTTTTTTAATCATGGAATGTATTGGTCACGATGATTATATAGTTAATGTGGGTGTTATCCTGGTGGGTTATCTCGAGTGGTTGAGAGCTGTGAATACAAGCAGGAGGTCATGAGGTCAAGTCCTCGGGCTAGCTGTCTGTATTTATATTGGGCCTCACTTAATGTCCCCACCGGGTTAGATTTCCAAAAATGCAACTAGCTAATTTACCTCCCATACAATCCTCAAAATGAGGGGAAGTACCTCGAGGGTTTCCTGGATGTGTATTCATCGGAAAAAAAAGCTAATGTGGGTGTTGGCCAAGTGAACTAGTTTGTAGGGGTTGTAGCCTCGACTTGTTCTAGAATTGGGAATTTAGAGTTTAACTCACGCAACATGGGGTTTATTCGACAACTCCTAGTTAGTAATTTTCTTCATGCTTTGATGGTTTAGGCTTTGGTTTGTTTTCATGTTCTTTATGCATTTTGATTGGTTTTGGCGAATTTCTTGGGTTTGTTGGGTGATGAAGGTGCTCTCTAGAAAGGAATCTTGGCTTCTTTCCTTTCCCAAAGTTTGGTTTGCCCGCTCTCATTGCACAACAAAGGCCCTTTTCCAACATTGGTTTTTCTCTTGGTCATGGGCACCATCTTATCTATTGGCCACACCTGTTGGCCTGTCCTAAGTCCAAGGGTACCTTTGTTTTGGTCAATAATATGCTTGTCTCTGTGGTGGTTGGTTGGGTCAATGGAGGAAAAGAGTTTGTGCTCTCTTAGTCAATGTTGGCTCTTTCTTCTTTTATAATTGTGGGGTGGCCTTATCCTCTCCCTCTATGGTAGGTGGTGTTCTTTTGCTTCCTCTCTACCATATAATCTCCACCATGGGTGTTTGGGTGGTGTTCCTTCGTTAAAATATACTCTCTACCATGAAGGTTGTTAGTTAGGCCACATGTTCTGTTTACGGTAAAAGAAACTCCTGCAAGGATACACCCTTAGCTCCTAAACCTATCCCTCCTAGCAAGACTCCATGATGCCTTACCCGAGCTCAACAAGACGCATGAAGGGTAGCCTCAGACTTCCAACTCCAGTTCTCCGAGAATGAAAAAAGGGATATTGAGTATATGGAGAAGAAAATCAAATGGTAAAGACAACAAATCCCTAAGGAGCGACTAGAGGTTGAGTTCAAGGATTGGATGCATGATCCCGGTTATTCTTGAACCAGGGAAACTACGATTTCTAAGTGTATGGAACTGTATTGGCTCATTAAGGCATTCATTGCACAAATTGTTGAGGAGAAGAGAAGCCTATAGATTGTCATATGGGATAAACTACATGTCATGAATCAAAAGTTTAGCACTCTCTGTAGGTAAATTTTCGACATTGAAATTTCAGTGGCTACTTTGACAGACTTGCATTGTTCTCCCATGGATAATACTAATCCTTTCCAAGTGTATGGAGGCTCTCCCTCCAATCCTATCTTGGCGGAGGAGGGTTTTGTGCAGTAGAATGAAAATGGAGGAAGCCTAAAGCAAGGGGATGGACTCATGACATAGTTTCTCATGGTCATATGGGTCTTTACAAAGAGGAAGCATTAGCTCCCCTCTTCATCAATGTTGTTATGGTTGTTTTTCTGTTGACAATAGAGTAGAAAGGTATCTATTTCAACTTTTAGTTTTTATGGAATTCATTATTGTTTGTGGTATGATGAACACAATGATATGCTATCACTCTCGTGGTCTTGGTTTCTTAGGTTTCTGGCCACAAGATGTGTTGTTTGTACTCATTTTTATATCACACACACACACACACATATAAGGTTTCTTGCCTAATGGTTAAGAACATGTGTTTCCTCTTAGGAGATCACAAGTTCAAATCCATTGGGGGGTAGGGTATGTATACCTTTGTAGATCCCTTAATCAATTCTACATAGTTTTAAAAGTAAGTATTTTTCATTTTTTTTCAAATGTAAAAAAACTCTAAACTCTATATTGATTTGTCCAGTTTTACTTTAACTTTAACTTTTAAAGACATGGAGTAGCCATTCTAAATTCTATTTTGCTTTTAATCTATACACAAGTAATACATTATTATTAGTTTTAAGTGTTTCATAATTACTTTAACTTTGAAGTTTGAAGTAGGTATACATAACAGTATACCAACTTTTACATTATTATAATAATGTAACCTTTAACACAATACTATATCATTGTATTGAATACAATAATTAAATATACTAATTTAGTAATTATAAGAAACATTTATAAATTAGATAACAATTAATTAATCTTTGTATTGAATATAATAATTATGAAAAATTTCCATATACCTTTAAATAAATATATTCGTCTTATTAAGAATGTTTTTTTTTTTCTAATCATTTTTCATAATTGTCATCATACCTTTGTACCTACAAACTTTAGATTTTTCATGTAACTTTAAATTAAATTTATTCATCTTATCTAGTCATTTTCTCAATATTGTCAAAAATAAATTTCTAGGATTTTCTATGTACATAAATCTATTCATCTTATTAACCTTTTTTATTAATACAACCTGAGTGGTCCTAATGGTTAAGAACATGTGTTTCCTCTTAAGAGTTCACAAGTTCAAATCCAGAGGGGGGTAGGGTATGTATACCTTCGTAGACTTTACCAGTCAAATCCCTTAAAAATAGATTATCTCATTATTATTATTATTCATCTTATCTAGTCATTTTCTCAATATTGTCAAAAAATACCACATATACATATAAATTTCTAGGATTTTCTATGTACATAAATCTATTCATCTTATTAACCTTTTTTC
>ML792935.1:364522-380845 GCA_009831015.1 Picea engelmannii
AGTCAATTGTCACTCTCATTTTGTCCTCAAATTATCTTTGCTAGAGTATTACACCAGAGATATGGTTTAAATATTTGAGAATTACGATGATCTTTAAACTTTTTACGCCGTCCATATTCTTAAGGAATCATTTTTAAGTGCTTTCCCATTCTCTAGATGATTTCTTAAAGGAAATCTAAAATCTGTAATCCATGATAAAACTTCCAGTTTTGAATGAAAATAAATAACATGGTCAACTATTTACCTGTATTGCAATTAACCTCCAGTATCACCCCACTCTCTTTGTCATCAAGAAATCTATAATTGTATTATTATTTAAAAGTGCCATAAGAGGGTTGGAAGCACTTAAGTGTGGAAAGTGTGTGTAAACTCGTCGGGGTACCGAACAGGCTCGCTGGCAGCGGGTAAATGCACACATGATACCAAGACAACTTCGTCGGGGTACTGAACAGGCCTGCTGGCAACGAAGCAATGTCGGGACGAAAGGTAGCAAGTACATGTTTTTAAATTAACTTTTATGGAAGTATACATCATGTGGATACAACTATTGGATGGGATTAAAGCATTTGAGTGGGTTAAATGACATCCCTGTCGAGGCTATGGACGCCTGCTGGAAGAAGTGGCTCTGTCAACGGTATTGAATTTCTTTTATAAACATCGCAACTCCTTGATTAAGACATTATTTCAGGTTATAATCCTTTGCAAAGAAAATTCTATTTTTTTATTATAACATTGAGCTTATCCTAATACTATATGGTCTCAGAGTGAATTTATTTCAGGGAGCTTAAATCCTTTTTCAAGTCTTATTATTTTCTTCCTAAGATGAAATATTACCATATCATAGATAACTGCTTCACCCAGTACGTTTCCATTTGTTGGGCCCCAACAACTCCCCCCTAAATGTTTTACAAAATTTAAAGGGGCCCCTGTTAGAATCTTGATAATTATAATGAGCTACAAAATCAACCTTTTCAAATAATTCCATACCTTGGCTTGCTTTGAGACAAACTTAAGACATTCACTATAGTATGATATATTCATTACAAGAGTATATGTCAAAAGTTATAAATGAGCATATAAAAATCTCAATTTAAACAAAAACGTTAATTTTTATCAAATGTTTACTTTCGTTTAAATTATGATTATGTGTTCTTTCTTTTGCTCATTAGCAAGTTTGACTATTTTGAATAATGGGTTCAATACTTCATCAAATAATATCTTTGTTGGTTTCTCATTTTCATGAAATCATTTGGTGATATTAATTAATTAAATTCTTTTTTCATTTTGCATCTCATTTCAAAATAATAATAATAAAAGAATTCTCTATCATTTGTTTGATTTTGTAAAAAACTAAAATTAATATTTTTTCTCCATTAACTTGAAGCTTCTAGATCATATTTGAAAGCAAATTATAAACAATGTTTGTTTATAAGTTATAGTTAGTTTAAATTCATTTTTTGTTTTTCTAGATTTTGTTTTATTCACAATTTTTAGGTTATTAATTTAGTTTTATTTTTGTTTCTCAGGTTTCTATTATCAAATATTTGATACGGATCTTATCATGGCTTGATTTTATTATCCAAATACGTTCAACATGATTGATCCAAAAATAATTTTGGATTGCTACAAATAATGTTATGAGCAACAACAGATAAAATTTGCAAAGGCGTCAAGATCAGACAGACGATTTTGCAGAACTGATTGCAGCCAAACTGTGAGGAATTTGAAGAAACAGTTGAAAACCCATAACCCAAATGAACCCATTTACCTTCCGTGAAGATATTTTCCCAAACAAATGCACGATTTGAGAGATATTGATGTCTTTTTACTAGGGAAATTTTAGGTGGCGAAAATTAATAGTGACGCCCAGACTGTTCATTCATTGTATAAATATATGAGAAAGTTCAGAGCCAATGGATCCAAGAATTGGAGAGGAGGATTTTTATCCTTTCTCTTTTGCATATTATATCTTTTGCAAACTTTTTTTATTTCTTTTCAAATGGAGTAATGGATGGCTGGAATCTTTGGGAGAATGGACGAATATTTTCAAAAAAGAATATGGAATTCTAGGTTTCTTAATGGTTTTTGTCCTGTGAGTAAAATGGTTTTATTTTCATTATAATATCTTCATATTCTTTGAATAATTGATTATGCATTGATTTAAATAGCTTTAGTCTTTTTTATCAATACATGGTTAATTATTATCCTTTATGTATTAATTTTTCCAATCTTTAAAGTCTATTATCAAAAAAAATTCTTCTAGGACTACAAAATGGACAAGTGATTCCAAAAACTTAATAGAATGACATATATGCATTTTGGCTTTAGCCTTTTGTTTATAATGTTGTTATTTATGTTTTTTTAATCTTGTTACTTGTGTAGGTCTGATATCTTTAGATTAAATGATCTGTGATGTGTAGGAGGTTTATATTATAAATATCATCTATCATTTGCTTCATCAAAATACAAATGTTGTGATTATATCTTCGATTTAAATAATGGGATTTATATTTGATTTTTAAATTGAATAATAAAATGAATAGATTGCCTCCATATTTATCTTGCTGTAATCATGTATAATTATGAGATCACAGGTTTATGTTTTTGTTTCATTTTATGTCATTAAAACCTAAGCTACCAATACATGTTCTGAATTTATTTAGAACAGTCATAAGGTTCATTGCAGATTTCTCTCTTGGACATGGAAGTTGGATGTTCACCACTCATGCAGATGCTTGGATACACTTCACTAATTCACTGACAGGATAGCTTCTTTAAATTTTTTTGTCATTTATATATCATTGAAACTAGAATGTATGGTTCAGCTTTGACTATCCACATGTTTATGTTTCATTAACTTTTTTGCAAGATTCTTTAAATTTATAAAAGAAAAACAATAAATATTTTTATGTGTTTTCTTTATCTGCTTCCTAGAAGCAATCATTTTTCACATCCATTTTCGTAAGTTTCGATTAAAACTTGCATCTTGTAAATCATGTACATAAATGAGACTTGTATATCTTCTGCTTACATACAACTACTACAGTTACATTAGAACATATATATATATATATATATATATATATAGTGTTTAGTAATTAGTTAGTTATTTCAGCTCTTTTATTTATTTTATTTGTTTCTTATATGACTTTTAGATTGGCCAATGGAGCCATTAAACCCATTAGAATGAGTTATACCAAACGGCTTGGGTTATTTAGACAACCCTGGACTAGACTTGGGTTATTTAGACAACAACAAGAGTCTGATTTCACCATTTTTCTTCCTTACCGGAACTAAATTATCTACCCACTCAGAGTATCTGAGTGGGACAATAATCTTGGAATCTAGAAGTTTCTTTACCTCTTTTTCTATCACGGGCAGTAATATAGGATTTATTTTTCTGAGCTTCTGCCTGAACGATTTGACACCTTGCTTCAGAGGAATTTTATGTTCCATTATGGTGGTATCATAAGTTCTTAATTCATCATATGACTAAGAAAAAACATATTTATATTGTTTGAGCAACTCAACATATTTACTTTTTATTTCAGGAGGAAGGTACTTAGATAATTTTACCAACCTAGGATTTTCTTTGGTGCCTATATCACAATCTTCAACTTCTTCTGGCTAAGGCTATAAAGTAGATTTCAAAGGAATGTCATCATGATTAAATAATCTCTATAAGGGGATCAAACCTTTGGGGATCTGATTATTTTTTAAAATAAGCATACAATGATTAGCAATCTTATTTTGAAATTCTTGAGGATCTTCCCCTTCCTGCATAATCCAAGCGGGATCATTCTGATTTTCTTGGTCGATATGTGTTTCGGCAAAGTCATCCACCATTTCTAGAATTTGCCTGATTTGTTCTTCATCCTCGAAAACCTAACAATGTTGGATATTATTCAGTATCGAAGGTTTATGTCTCATCTCTATATGGTATTTAAGTTTGAAAACTGTAGGAAGCACAAATGTTGAGGCTTCTTTAGCCAATGAATCTGCCTGTTGATTTTCTATTCTAGGGATGTAGTGAACATTAACCGATGAGAAAAAATTCTCTATCAGATCTCAGGAACAATTTCTGTAAGACCTCAACCTTGGGTGCTTAGCCTGGTACCGACGATTAATTTGTTTTATGATTAGTTCTGCATCGCCATAGACTTCTAAGTTCTTAATTTTTAATTTCCTGGAAGCTTATAATCCTAAGACCAAGGATTCATATTCACATACATTGTTAGTGTAATCTATGTCCCACTGTAACCTGTAAGAAAAAGGGATAATAAACTCATCGTCGGGTTCCATGAACAACACTCCAGCTCTTGCTCCTTCACAAGATGAAGCACCATCAAAATACATTTTCCAAACCCCTGTAGTATATACATCTTTATTTGTATTTATTTTTTTTTCTTTTTCTATACAATCTTATTCTATACATTCATTTAAATCATCATCAATGGATAAAATACAATTTCCTAAATCCTGATCTCCAATATAAACAGGGTAGCTATTTGGGTTCGACGGATCACTTACTGTAAACACCAACCTTATTTCTCTGTACAAGCGAGTGAACTGTCCATCGAAGATCGAGATTGTAGCATATGTCATGTCGAGTTGGAGGGATCCTCCAAGTTTGGCGCCCCAAGACTTGGATAACAGTATGCCATACTTTGGAGGTATATCAACAACAACCACATCCATCAGAACACTTTTTACAGGAATCTGTGCAAGATTAACTACTAAATATTTTATCATACCCACACATTTAACTTTCTCAAATCAAAAGAATACAAATATCCATATGGTCGAGTGATTTTGAGACCAAGTCTATCCATAATAGCTTTGGGCATCACATTGTGAGAAGCTCCATAATCTAACATGAAATTATGGAGGAGGTGATCATGCACAATTAGCGTAATATAGAAAGGAGCGACAGTATCTCTGGCACCTTCAAATTGTGGACCAAAAATTATATTAGGCTTATCATTTTCTAAATTTATAATGCCAACCTAAATTTCATTATCTGAAAAATTAATCATTTTAGCAATTTACTTTCTGTATATGGGATTCTTTGCTAGTTCAACCAGAGGTACAGGGATTTTGATTTTATTAATTTTATTTTCTAGATTGAAATTTCCCGTTGTCTTATCAATGTCTCTGGTTTGGATTTTTGTCTCCTTTTTTTCTGGTTTATTAGCTTGTGTTGCTTTTGTTTCAATTGTTTTTGTTTCTGCCATGGGAATCTCCTCTTTTCTTTTATTAATAACTGGTGTTCCTGTTGGATTTGTCTTGGTATACTGTGTATCAACAGTCTTGGTTTTAACAGTCTATTTTTCAACAGCTTTTGGAGTTGCCTCGTCTGTTTCCCCTCTCGGCAATTTTTTTTTCGGTCGGACAGTTGTGATATTTTTGTTTCTAGGCCTTAGATTATTTTTCTGTTGGAGTTCGACCATTATATTATTAGCGATTCCTTGATAAGCCAAATCCTCTGTAATATTTCTATTCTCATCATTTTTAGACCTGTATTCTGTATTTAAAGAATTTTCATAATCTTGTCTCGTCAAATAAGGTTCTTGACAATCATCGCCAAAATTATTCATATCTTATTCTAACTCCTCAAAATTTTGCATGTCCTCTCCCCCTATAAAATTTTCATTTTTGAAGGGGGCCTGAATCTTCTAATATTCATTCTTGATTTGTCTCTGTTGCATTTGAGGATTAGGAAGATTTCTTCTGAAATCTTTTCTAGGGAACTGATCATTCTTAGATTGATCCAATTCCATTTTTGAGATTTTATTTGACAATTCTTTAATTATTCTTGCCATGTCATCCATCTTATCTTCCGAAGACCTCCCAGATCCATAGGGTCCTGCTTGTTCTCTGTACTGTCTGGTTTCTTTATTTCCCGTTTCAAATTTAGCTTTTAACTTTCTCGATGCCATCATGTTTGATTCAATTTCTACAATGTCATCCTGCATTTTAGTGAGATCAACAGATCTCCTATCTCTTAACAATAGAGTGAAATCTGGATCAAAATCCCCAACAAAAGTTACTTTCACTACAGGTTGGAAGGTTTAACCTTAGCTGGAATCTTATTATATAATTTATTAAATCTTTGAGTAAACTCAAGAACTGATTCTGAGTTTTTCTTTCTCAAAGCTCCAAACTCAGTTAGATAATAAATATGATATTTCCTTTCTCCCCATTGTATGATAAAATCATTTTCCAACTCATCGTATGATCCTATGGATCCTGCCGCTAGGCCTCAGAACCAGGTTGTCATCTATCCTTCGAAAGTTTGAACTAGGAGTCTTGAATAAACATCCTCGTGTTCAAGACCAAGGATGTCAGCAAATTGATCAAAGAAATTTATGTGTTTGGTAGCAGTCAAGTCTCCTTCTCCAGTGAACTTTGACAGGTTTTTCATATAATTTTCGGGTAAGTCATGGAGGGGAACTGGGAGAACCAGAGGAGCATATCTAGTAGATACCTTAGCAAAAATTCTAGGAGGTGGGGGTGGTCCTTGACTGACTCCTCCTCCTCCTGCACCATGTCCTCCTGTGCCACCTACTCCGGCCGCAACCATTGATGACTTAAAATATGAAACTTTGGGATTGTTGAAAGGCTTTTCAAGAATGTGTAGTGACCTTTTGGCTCCTTCATAACCAAGCAAAAAAGATTTAGGAGACAAAAAATTAGAAAATGTGGGAACAAGGAAATGTGGATTGGATTCTTCGGATTTGCAGGATATATACTCAGGAGAACCAATAGGAGTCAATTCTAGGTAATAGATATGTTCCCGAGAGATTCGAGAGGTCGAAAGTTTGTCAACTTTAATCTCGAAATAAAACAACTATGGTTTTAGGGTTTCAACTTCAAGTTTGTCAGAAGATATTTCATTGAAAAGGGGTTGGATAGGAACTTCTTGTGAAGTTAACGGTTCCAATAGAAATTTAGTATTTGATTTGTGTTGATAAACCTTACTTTATGACATAATAGTCTGTTTAAGGTATCCCCTTGATTTCAAAAGTTTGGTCAGATACAGGCGAGGTCTGCTTATCATCTGGATTCTTTCTGGTATTCTTTCGATTAAATGCTAGTTTATTAATCGTGGAGTTTCCAAGTGAAAGATAAAAATAGCCTTATAATGTATTCAATATTTGTTCACTATCAAATAAAAAAAATTACCAATGTCGTTCTTCCCATCCCCGACAACATCGCCAAAAATATGTTGTTCCTAAGTTTACACTTAAGGCTTCAAAGTATAATGTCAAGGCATCCAGGAAAAAGAAGGGTTTAAGTGTTGACAAGAAGATTAATACTTATAGGAAAAAGAAGCTATGGTTGATTTCTAAGTTTTCTTTGCCTAGCTTCCCAATGTTCTCGGACACTTATGTCCTGGTCAATCACCGCCCATGAGCATTCAAGCTCAACCCAGGAATTAGAAGTCTCTAAGATGGTATTAAAAAAGGTTAAGGAAATGCTGGTCTGATTAGTGAGGTCAGGCTCAATATTGGGCTACCTTGCAACAGGTACAATCATAAAGAAAAGAAATAATCAAAAGATCTGTTGTTGTTTTTTTTATATATATATATTGCTTTTTCTATTTTCAATTATATGAGAAAAATTCCTAAAACTGAATTAATGGTATAAAAGTTCACAGGCCATTTTTCGTGTCTGAGTCAACTTTGAAAATAATGAATGTGATGAGAGAAAAACATAGAGATACTAAACAAATCGAGGTATCAATCACAGAAGAATCTCACTCTGCTATAGGAGAAGAAAATAGATGAAAAAACTTTAATGAAGTATAAAATGTACCCATCTAACTAACTCTCAGGTCTTATATTTGCTAATAGAAAACACATAGGAAAATTTGTAAGCAATCAGATAACCAAATGAAACATATAACCACAATAGATGTTGTACTAAGTTGCGATTAGGCATTCATCAAAGACATATGAATAAAGATGTTGGAATATGAAAGAACAGAAGAACACATAACTCAAGAGTGACGAAATATGGAGTCTCTGGTCTGTACTTGTATTAATTCTTGAAAAGGAGAGATTTCTCTGTTACAATCAGCAAAAAACCATCCCTCTTTTAGTATTTTTAAAATATATTTATACAAGAGGTTCTCAACCCTAGGTGGTTCGAATTCTCGTTATTCCTAGCTAATAATGGTTACAAAATGAAAACTTGAACCGTTGGACTTGGTTCTTTTCTATTTATTTCTCATACCAATAAAACAGATATACATATGTTACTTCATTGATTCTTTGAAGTACTTCCTTCACCTTGCTCAAGAAATTTGATGCACCTACTTACAAATTGTACTAATAGTCTAGACGGTTCTGCCACCTGTTTTGCCTAAAAAAGATACAACTTTCTCTGTAATTGCAACAACTTGTATTCTATCCTTTAATCTTCAGAAGTCGTTGACTGTAAGTGTAAATTTGGATTTACCAGCCATCTATCTATTTGAGCGATGTCAACCTGCTTTAGCTGTGAAATTTCAATATGAGCTTCTTTTAAGCTGTCTTTGATGTCAATTTGATGTTTTAGAATGTTGATTTGTCCTAGTATCTCACAACAATCATCCTTTCCAATGCATAGTGATTCTTTATTTAGTAAATCAAAAATCTCTTCACAATCCTCCTTTATTTCTTTGGCCATTCTTTTACTCTCAACTATATTGGCCTCCCATTCCTTCAATATTATATCACCTCTAATTTTTTATGCAACGGTCAATCTGGGAGTTATAGGTACTTCTTCTCTAGCCGATGACACAACCGCTTTTTGAAAGGTGGTACGGGCTGCAGTAGCCTCTCCTTCTTTGAAACTGATATTATCTAATGATTGTTTTACCTCCTGAAAATGATTCTGGATGATCTCTACCTTAGCCAAAAGGATTTGTTGTGCTATTTCCAGTTTCTATAGCACTTCTGATGCTTGAGCTTGGAACACTGCTATATCCATAACCATTTTCTTAGTGGAACTTACCTTGTCTTGTAATTGTTTAACAAACTCCTCCTGGTGAATAATCTATCTTTCACTCACTTGCAACTTCTTATGCATCTCATCAAAACTAGACTTGATAAGTTGGATTTCCTACTTATCACTAGCTCTAGTATGTTCCAGTCCCTTATTGACTTCCTCTATGACATTCTTTTCTATATTCCTCATTTGATTTTGCAACTGACTTATCAACTAATTTCTCTGCCTCAACCTTTCTTTTAGATTATCAACTGAGAAAAGGTTAGTTGTTTCAAAATCTCCCAAAGAGCCTGATACATCTGTAGCAAATTCTTCATCTTCAAGATTTTGTCCATCCAATAATACTCTGTGCTTTTTTACCATTGTACCCTCTTTCTGGTGCATTTCTTTCTTTACCACAACTTTCCTTTTCTTACTGAAAAATAAATTGGTAGGAGGTATTTCTTCAATAGGGATAGGTGTGAGATCCCCTATGAATATTAACTTTGCATTAGGGTTTCCTCTGGTGAACTGTAATGTCTTAATAGCCTCAATGGGGATGTTGATTTCTGTGGATAAGTGTTTTCTAGATCCATATATAGTTGATTTATCAGGTGAAGACAATGGCTTATCTTTTCCTTTATTTTTTAATGTTTCTAATTGATGTTTTGGACTGGTCATCGGATACCTCTCTTGCTGGGATATCCTTTTTCTGAGTCGAGACCTCAGGTTTCTTTATGTTTTCTAGGGCTTCTTGTTTGGTAGAGATTTCGGCTTCTAGATTTTGGGTCTCTGTTTGTTGTGTAGCTGGAGACTTTGAGTTTTCTCTCTGTAATACTTTGGGTAGGCCACTTCTTTGGTGTTTTTGGAAATTTTAAAACTCAACCATTTCACTAGGTGGTAGAGCTCGAACTTGGCTCAGAACTTCTTCGTAATATTTTACCCCTTGGAACATTTCGTCCTGAAGGGACTCTTCATGTTCATAGCTCTTAAGATTGCAACTGGCCATATGGTTACCCATGACCTTCTGTGGGTCCTGATTCTTGAATTCAATGTTAACCAACTTTATTTCTTCTAAAGTCACAGCCTCCACCTTGGAGTCACTGAAATCCAACAAGGAAAATGAACCAATAGGTAAAGGAAAAGATGGCCATACTGTTTTCTACACAGCTTTGAGCTCTTTGCTAATTCCGCCAAGTAGTGTTTTTCATGCAACATCGCGACATACTAGTCGGTCTAGTAAAAATTGTGGTAATGAATATGGGGGAACCTAACAACCGAAAACTTTGATATAAGAGAAGCGCTCCTCTATGTACCAGTCTACCACTTTACCCAGGTTAACCATAATTTTGTATGAAATTATAGGAGGTCGGTGACCAAATATAACAATATGCATCGAAACCACTACCCAATGACAGATCTCATAAAAGAAATCTTTTGCCTTGTCTTCCCAGAGCTTTGAATGATAATCATGAATTGGTTCTGCACTATCTGGAGTCCAAATCCAGCTCATCAGTGGGAAAGGCATCATGATACAAATGGCATCCATAATATAAGATGACATGAAGAATTAAGTTGGTTTCCCTTTGGTTTTCTTTGTTTGGTATTCTGTGATTTCGCTAGCTAGACTATCTGACAATATCCTTGCCCAGTCAAAAGAAAATCCTTCCACCACTGAGTGTATAATGGGTACCCATGGTAGATAGAAATGAGTTGTGTTCTCCTTTCCATAAATTCTGCACATCATCATGGCTATATACATGAACTGTGGTTCAAGCAATGAGATTGAATATACACCGTGAGAGTCGTCTCTGAACTTTTCAAGGCGTGAACACCAATCCTTATCAAGTCGTAAAGATTCTTTCCATATTGATCACACTCCTTCTTACTGAAATTCTCTAGAAAACTGGCATTATAAACGAAGTTTGATGTTGCAGACAATTTATATATCACCTGTATGTGGTTCGGCCGAAATGACCCAATAGCTACCTTCTGAGAGTTGAATATAGTTCTAGTTGGGATATCCACATGATTCAATGCCCATCCAATCATGTCAGTGTAGGGTAAAATCTTGGGCCTTGTTGCTACTGTATGCAGTTCTACTTGAGCGATAATCTTATATTTGGTAGATAAGTTATCCTTTTCATTGTTGCTTGAGTCATCAGGGCAGTTTACCACTTCGTATTGTATGGTTTTGAACACATGCGTCCAGGTTTTAACTGTGCTTATACTTCTGGGTGAAGTATCAGAAATAACGTCTGTGTTCTGGCCAGAACTTTCGCCAGTTGCTTTAGGCGTTTTCCATGGAGCCATGATATCAAATTTCATAGTTCTATTACCTGTTACAGAGAATGAGAATGTAGAAAACTAGTTATTTCACTAAGCCAGCTCTATGAAAACAAGAATGTAATTCAGAACTAAAAATCTTTTGACCTTAAACACATAAACCATGCGTATACCTTCACTGACAACATGTTTAATTTCTTTAATTAAAAATATTTGGGCATTAAAATCGGATCTTATTTGGAATCATTTCCATAAATCAATTATTAATGTCATTAATGGTCGATACCTCGGGAAAAGTGCAGAGTTTGAATGTATTTGAGTTAATATTAAGCAATAGATTAATTAGAGTATAATCCTCATTTAGTACATTAATAAATCATACTTATCATTTAATCAAGTTTCGGCGTTTCAGATCTCGGGGATCTTTATAACAGTTTAAAATAAGACTTATGAAATGCGAAGTTGTGATAAGTTTAATTAAGTCTAATCTTTTTTAACTCTTCTAATTAACCGCGATTAGTTTTAGAATGGAGGGGTTTTGGGTTTTGGGACTTCACAAGATTTTATATGTAAGAGCTCCTGAACCACGAAGTTGCGATGAGATTTATTTATCATTAATATTTCTTAATCTTTAATTAACCCAGCTTAACATTTAGTACTTTCATGAATTCGGGTATCGAGGCTTTGAAGATGCTCAATATTGAACCTTTGTACTTCGCGAAACCCCAACTCTTGAAATTTCAAAAGAGAACCTTTATATAAATTGATTCATTAATAAATAGGCGACTTCATAATCTCTTAATAATTTTAGACCGTTAGATTAATCAAAAGGCTTCATTCGACGATGATTATCCCAGTGCATTTTTTTTGTTTTTTATTAAAACAAAAGTGAAACTTATTTTAGTCTAAAATTTAGAATAATGCATATGTTTCAACAAATCTCATCTCATCAATTAGAATGTAGTAAATATGTTTCATATCTTCTTGGAGCACTGCAAGGTACTGACCATGTAAAGACCTCATGTCCTTGATAGGAATCCTAAGTCCTGCGTGTATAGTGGTCGCATGTATGTTAAATGTTGCAACTCCAGTAGGGGCAAGAAGCAATAGTGGGCTATGTCCAGAGGGTTCTTAAGAAGATAGTGTTTATTTGATGTAGTGTATAAGGTAGGATTTTCCTGTGCCTGTAGTGCCTTGGATGATCATCTTCAATGGTTCTTTTGGTCCTTTTGCTTGTAAGTGATGCATGATGATGTCGAATACAGTGTGTTGATTTGTAGAAAATGTACTTCTTGAAGGACATAGCGGATTCATTTCTTGTAATACTATTGCAATACTTCGATGATAGTTTATGAAGCTTGGTGTAGTGTCTAATGTACCGTGTGATACTTTGAGTTGATCCCATGGGTGGGAAGTGTCAATCTCTTGAAGTCCCAACATATCAAGATAACTGAAGTTGATATTGCTGGTAGGGACCAATCTTGATAAAGATTGCCATTCATTCATTTCCATGTTTGGTTGTATGTTAGTATGTATATGCTCATCTTCAGATGTTTGGTCATTAGGAGTGGGCATTAGGATGTGGTCAACATTCCAGACATGGTAGTGATCTCTTATCGTCTCCCAGGTAGACACAATGTCTTCATTTGAAAGGGCTATATCTTCAGAGAAGGAACAAAAGGGTTCATATAAAATCAACTCACTCTAGCAGAACTCAAAAAAGTTATCAGAATATTTGTTTGGAATGGTAGTAAAAAGTGGCCATACATGGAAAATTGCGGGGATGTTTCTTTTTTTCCACTTTTCCTTTTTTCATGCTTGGTTATAATGTTTTGTGAGGTCAAACAAACATACTGGGTCGAGAAAAATAGGACGTATTAAATATGCATCAATGAAAGTGGATCCATATAAGTAGTTAGGAAAATCATAGGAGATTCGACGAAATATTTGTTGACCAACATTGAGTTTGGTGAAGGTGCGGCTGCATGTGACAAGGGGCAAATTTTGGTGCATATGGAAAGTTTCTTGGGCACTTATGTCATGGTCTACAATTTCTTCTGAGTGCAAGCGACGATAAGTAGTTGAGGCAGGGTCATCTATATTTGACGTAGATGAAATTCTGGTCAACACATGGTGGTAGGTCTCTGATCTCCCCTCTACTTTGGAAGCATATTTGGCAATGTATTTTAGAAATGCATAGCGAGAGACGACTAGTTGGCAATCTACATTTTCTCTCCATGCTTGGAGTATGTTAGAATTATGGATATTGATGCACTCATCATTGCGTGCCGACCGATATGTCTTTTGACCCATTTCATCAATGTAGAGTGATGACTCCATTTGTACCTTCCAAGGGAATTTATACCTGCATTCGAGTGTAGTTTCTCTTCTACAAAGACATGTTTTCTCATTGCACTTTGTATGTCTTTGAAATCAATTTAAGAGTTGTTCATAGTCCTCAAGTGGGTTGGTTGCAAATATCTCCTTTGTATCTAGTAAAAAAGGGTCATCTTCAATGGATTGATGCATAGCCATGTGTGTGTCATGGTGTGTTGGCATGTTTTCAGGCAGGTGTGCTTGTCATTGATGGCAAGTTCAGAGTATGTAGCAATGGAAAAACAAGGACAATGTAAGCTCAGGAGGATAAATGCATAGGTGCACGTAGAGTGCAAGAGTGTGCTTGATCATTTGATGGTTTTCAAGCAGGTAAGGAAGATCAGGGATAAATTTATCCGACTCCATTTCAGATTTTCAGATACCGGGAGGTGGAGGTGTCAAGGACACTCACGACAAGTCTCGGAATCGCGAAATGCAAAACAACGAAATCCCGAAAGCAAGAGACAGTTTTGGATACCGGGATTTCGGATACCGGGAGTTGGGGATGTCAAGAACTCTTACTACAGGAGTCCCGGAATCGCAAAATGCGAAACGCCAAAATCCTGAAATAGGCACACCAACAAAGAATGTCACAGACTGGGAAATAACTCCATTTCGGGGTCCCAGATACCGGGAGTTGAAGTGTTGAAACACTTCATCACAAGAGTGTCGAATCGTCGAAATGCGAAATGTCGAAATCTTGAAATAGGCACATCAACAAAGATATTTGCAGACCGGGAAATAACTCCATTTCGGAGTCCCAGATACCGGGAGTTGAAGTGTCGAAACACTTCACCACAGAAGTTCCGAAATGTCGAATCCTTGAAATGAAAAACAAAGAAATATCGGATCTTTGATCCGACTGCATTTCAGAACTTCAGATACCAGGAGTTGGAGGGGTTAATCACCGAGACTCTTCACCACAGGAGTCCCGAAACAACGAAACAAAAATTGCCGAAATGACGTTGATCCGACTCCATTTCGGAGTTTCAGATACCGGGACTTGGAGCTGTCAAGAACTCTCACATCAAGAATGTCGAAATTGCGATATGAAAAATCATGAAGAGATCTGGACAGTCAAATCATCAAGAGTGTGGACCATTGATCCGACTCCATTTTGGAGGTTTGGATACCGGGAGTTGGAAGAGGCAAGAGTTGAGACTCTTCATCAAAGGAGTCCCGAAATTCCGAAATGCGAAATGTGAAAACACCTTTTTGGTGTAAGCCTTGGTGACCATCGGAGTTCACATCGTTGAAGAGTTGTAGAGAAGAACTCGAAGAGACAAGCTCCATTTCAGAGTTTGGGACGTGGAGAATCGAGACTCTTCACCACAAGAATACCGAAATTTCGAAATGCCGAAATGCGAAATAAACACAAGATCCTACGGATCCAATCCAACGGTGCAGGTTAATTTAAGTATGATCGAAGGTCTACTGTTGCACTTCAAAGTGTAACTGCTAGAAATGACTGATGGTTTATGCTAGAGGACTCAAAGAGACTTGAGTGTGATTTCCAGAGGATCTGAAGCATCTCAAGGAATCTGCCAGTGGGATGAAGACTGGTCATAGAGATGATTGAAATATGGAAGAGCATTGAAGCCTATAACTGCAATAAATAGGTTGAGCTCGACTGTAACAGAGAAGACAAAGAGTCTCGACTGTTGTAGAGGCGAAGGCATCTTGAAATAACACCCAATGATGATGGATGCATGCGTTGAACTTCCAGAGAAGCTAAAGAGTTGGGATGGTGATGAGGAAGAGCACTAGAGATGCAGATAAAATGCATAAGCATGGCGAGATAGTAGGGAGAAGGTGCACAGAGACTATAAGTATGCAGAACAAAGAAGAGATGGGGGGCTGTTGAGAATGATTTAGGAGTGTAGAATGAGGTAGAGTGCAGCAGCTAAAATGCAAAGAAGAGGAATGGTGCATTGAATGGACATGGCCCATAGAGCATAAAAGGAGAAAAAAAGTGCAAGGATGTGTGCATGAAGACAATGAGGTAGACAGAGCAAGGCAGTGTAGCAGAATAGTGATGAGACTAGTAAGTCATTGATGAACATTATATCACTGTAATAAGTTTCAGTAGAAAATATTTATATTTCAGGGTGGTAGGGAGGTGCTAGGGAGGACTGTTGCCCTTAGAGTTTCAAGTGGGTGCTTGAACATAGGGAGTTGTAGCTTCCATCTAGTTGCAGCCAGAGAAACAAGGGTGGCAGGGTGGTGAAAGGGAGAATTGTTGTTCTCTGTTATACAGGTTGGTGCTTGTGTGACTGGAAGTTGGTGCTTCCATCCAGTTAGTGCTGGAACACTTAGGGAGTTGGTGCTTCCTTCTAGTGGGTACTAGAGAAAACAGGGATTTGGTGCTTCCTTCTAGTGGGTGCTAGAGAAACCAAGGAGTTGGTGCTTCCTTCTAGTTGGTGCTAGAGAATCTAGAGAGTTGGTGCTCTTAGCAAGTAGAAGCTTGCAAAATAGATGTTGTAGCCTCATTATGAGTTGGTGCTCATATGTATGATAATGTAAAGAATGTAAAGATTACTTATCATATAAAGAAGAAGATTTTTTTACCCTGTATGGGTTTCCTTAGGAAATATTTGTCTCTGTGTATCTCATATGTGTGACTGATGTTGAATGTTCCATTGATTACTTCCCTGCATTATTGTGACTGTCATTAAATGTTGTGTAAAG